>JAQGDG010000601.1:0-100303 GCA_029844215.1 Przewalskia tangutica | reverse complement strand
TTGTGCTGTGAAAGTTAAGGTTGAAATAGATCTATTAAAATCTCATCCTCAAAAATTCAAATCTCATTCAGAAGAATGGAATCAGACATAGCAAATGGCAAAAGTTAGGTTTGATTTCTTGCCAAAATATCAGACTAATTGCAAACTTCAAGGACATGACATCAAAGGCGCTGGAAGATTAATCCGGATTTGAGACCAAAGAAGGATGATAATGGCGGCGTTTCGACGGAAAATCAAGTGGAATTGGAAAAAGGTAATCCTAAAAACCCTACCATGTCTTCTAATGCCTCCAAACCTCACGTTTTCCCCCCCAAAAAAACGAATCCCGGTGGCTGGCAGGTGGTCACCGGAAAAAGGCCACGAAAAAACACACCCCAAAATCAAACACCCACTTTAAATAGTTTTTCCGGCTGACCGACGTAATTCCACCACCTCGAGGCCTAACCACCACCATAACGTCAAACAGACTTCGCCGAAAAACCCTGTAAAATTTGAACTAAAAACTTTGACGGCGCCGGAAAACCCACTGACGGAACCCTAGACCATCGGAACCCTACCGGGCCACTCGATCACGAACCCTACCGCCATCCTCCTCAAACCCTCTCCCGCTGCACTCTATCAAACCCTAGCCCAAAGAGTCGCCATCACGCTGGCCTAACCCTAGCCTAAACCCTAGCCCAATACCACTAAACCCTAAACCTAAACTACCCTCCCAAACCCTAGCCGTCAACCCACCTTCAGAAACCCTACCCATGACCCGACCCGTAGCCCAGTCAGCCGACCCACCCCCCCCACGACCCAACCACTCACCCAATAACCCACCTACCCCCCTCATCCAATACCCTACAACTGAAATCACTAAAAAAAACCCTAAACCACCCGTTAAAACCCTACCCGACCCGTCGACCCGACCCGACCCAGTAACCCGACCCGTCAACCAAACACCTACCTCACCCACTGCCAGATCCACCCCCCCACCCCCTAACCCCTCCTACCAACCTACCAGATCCGAGAACACCCACCCTATCACCGTCGAAACCCTACCCAACCCCCTGACCCGACCCGACCCCCTAACCCGTTCTAATTCTGCCCCGACACTCACCCCTGTGGCCCACCTACCCTACCCCCCCTCTCGGCCATGGGCCAGACACCAATCCCCACCCCCCACCGTCGAAACCACCCCCCTAAACCCTAAATTACCCTCGGAAACCCTACCCGACCCATTTACCCGACCCGACCTGATACTCCACCCTAAACTGTGCCCAATACAAAAATCAGACTTCCACCCTGCACTCCAAAGAATCCCCAACCACAAACCATTACTCCTTTAAAACCTTTAAATAAAAAAGCCCAAATCCAAATCCAAAGCCCAAGTACAATTCAAAAAAACAATGATAATTCAAGTCCAAATTCTATTTCGGATACGGGCTCCACTACCCAGCCTCAAATAACATCAACCAATAAGCCCAAATCTAATTCAAAGCCCACTACCTCAAAAAACCCTACTGCACAAAATTGGCTTAAAAATGCCTTCTCTTTCCCTCCACAACCTTGTACTCTAAATAAATCTTCATCAGATATACCTTCTAATAACCCTACCACTTCCAAAACTTTTGAGACTGATAGTATGCGAGGAAGTGTGGATACCAAGGAGAAGAGTCTAATAACGACATGAGCATGTTGGTCGAATCACATAAGATTACTCTGGAGGCCTTTGATATGAAACGGAGTCGAAGGGACTTCGTCAGATGACAAAGTTCGAGGACGTTTTAAAGGACACCCTAAGCAAAGAGAAATGCACACATGATCAGACAGAATATTTGGAGACGCTTTGTCCCCTCGTAAGAAGATGTATGTGAACGGGCCTTGGAAATGTTTCAACTGCAACCGCCCACTACCATTGATTGAGATTCAGAGGACCTACATTCTAGATGACGATGAGCTTCAGATAGCACTTGACACATGTTTCATGGTGTCCCCGACCAAAATATGTTTGAATAGACAAGAGATTAGAAGCAAGAATACCTACCCACCTAAGAAAGGAGCGGACTTCTTCAACACATAATCTACGCCAAAGAAAGGAGCTAGTGTTTGACTATTCCATCATCGCTACCACTAGGTCAAAGAAGAAATGATTCTATACCATGGACTAGAACAAGACAAGCGAGGAGTATGCACTGGTTAAGATTTTATAAGTTCGTGAGTTTAGATTTCTAGCTTGTTTTATATTACTACTCTATCTTAGTATCATCATTCGTAACATCATCATAGAGTGCATTATAAACTCTATGATTTATCATAGCTTACTCATTTTAGCTTCTTCCTTCTTTTACATTCGATAGACTTAGCTTCACTTACCAGACTAATTAAGCGAAAGCGGCTATCCCTTTATTAGTTCAGAACTCTTCGGGCACCTTTATTCTCAAGTATTAATAAAACTCGCCAACGTGCCTGGATGATTACTTAACAAAAAAACAAAAAAAAAACTAAATTTTAAACCCTAAACCCTAAATTTAAATTTAAACCCTAAATTTTAAACCCTAAATTTAAATTTTAAACCCTAAACCCTAAATTTTAAATTTTAAACCTAAATTTAATTTAAATTTAAATTTTAAATTCCTAAATTTTAAATTTAAATTCCTAAATTTAAATTTTAAATTTAAATTAAATTTTAAATTAATTTAAATTTAAATTTTAAATTCCTAAATTTTAAATTTAAATCCTAAATTTTAAATTTAAATTCCTAAATTTTAAATTTTAAATTTAAATTTAAATTTAAATTTAAATTTAAATTTAAATTAAATTTAAATTTAAACCCTAAACCCTAAATTTAAATTTTAAATTTAAACCCTAAATTTTAAATTTAAATTTTAAACCCTAAACCCTAAATTCCTAAACCCTAAATTTTAAACCCTAAATTTTAAATTTAAATTTTAAATTTAAATTTAAATTTAAATTTTAAATTTTAAATTTTAAATTTTAAATTTAAATTTAAATTTTAAATTTAAATTTTAAATTTAAATTTAAATTTTAAATTTAAATTTAAATTTTAAATTTTAAATTTTAAATTTTAAATTTAAATTTTAAATTTAAATTTAAATTTAAATTTTAAATTTAAATTTTAATTAAATTTAAATTTTAAATTTTAAATTTAAATTTTAAATTTAAATTTTAAATTTAAATTTTAAATTTAAATTTTAAATTTAAATTTAAATTTTAAATTTTAAATTTTAAATTTAAATTTAAATTTTAAATTTAAATTTAAATTTTAAATTTAAATTTAAATTTTAAATTTAAATTTTAAATTTAAATTTTAAATTTAAATTTAAATTTTAAATTTTAAATTTAAATTTTAAATTTAAATTTAAATTTTAAATTTAAATTTAAATTTTAAATTTTAAATTTAAATTTTAAATTTAAATTTTAAATTTAAATTTTAAATTTAAATTTTAAATTTAAATTTTAAATTTAAATTTTAAATTTTAAATTTTAAATTTAAATTTTAAATTTAAATTTAAATTTTAAATTTTAAATTTTAAATTTAAATTTAAATTTAAATTTTAAATTTTAAATTTTAAATTTAAATTTAAATTAAATTTAAATTTTAAATTTAAATTTTAAATTTTAAATTTAAATTTAAATTTAAATTTTAAATTTTAAATTTTAAATTTAAATTTAAATTTAAATTTTAAATTTAAATTTTAAATTTTAAATTTAAATTTAAATTTTAAATTTAAACTTAAATTTTAAACCCTAAAACCCTAAACCCTAAACCCTAAACCCTAAACCCTAAACCCTAAACCCTAAACCCCAAACTCCTAAACTCCTAAACTCCTAAACCCTAAACCCTAAACCCTAAAACCCTAAACTCCATCCAACAAAGATTTGGCCCAACGGCCAAAGGTTAAAGCAAGGATACCACGTGGTGGTCTCGGGTTCGATTCCCATCGCCAGACGTGAGATTAATTGCCATTCTCGCAGGGGCATGAGTAATAACCCTAAGCCTCTAACACTGACGGAATTACTCATGAAAATCCTCCAAACGCAGAGGATGTCGAGGGCGATTCCGCAGTCCAGCCTATAGGTCCGCTGATAGCGAGGATTCGAACCCGAGACCACGCGCCAAAAATGACTAATAATTAACCACCAACGCTAAATAAAGCCAACTTTTTTTATCCAACAAAGATTCGCCCAACGGTCAAAGCGTTAGGCTAAGGATACCACGCGGAGGTCATGGGTTCGATTCCATATCGCCAGAAGGAGATTAATTGCCATTCCGCAGGCAGCGGAGAATAACCCTAAGCCTCTAACACGGACGGAATTACTCATGAAAATCCTCCAAACGCAGTAGGACGTCGAGGCTTATCTCCAGTCCAGTAGTGGGTCTGTTGATAAGGAGGATTCGAACCCGAGACCACGCGCTAAAAATGACTAATAATTAACCACTCAACGGCTAAATAAAGCCAACATTTTAATTTTTTTTGCTCTCTCCTCTCTCCTAACTTTCGACGGAAAAACCCTACCCCTAACCCTTCACGCTTCCGCCACCACGGCCACGGCCACACCGCCGCCACCTCCCGTGGTCGCCACCACCCTCCCGCCACCGTGTCCCCCACCTTTCGTAAATGCTTAAAACTACCCCCACCCCTGCCTTACTCCTAAGACAGCGGCGCGCGAAAACCCTAATGCCGCCGCCCTCTACCCATCTCCTCAAACTGCGGACTTTAAGCCTATCACCTACCTTCACGCGAACCTATGGTGATGTTTGATGAGGATGAAATTGATTTTATGATTGAAGAACAAAATTTGAAACTTGCAGAATTGGTAAGTTTTCAAACGGTCGACGGATTTTGATTTCGCGAAAGGAAATTCCTAAGCAAATGCGGGATTAAAACTGAGGTTACTATAGGTTGTTACATAATCGCCATATTCTTATTCTGTTCAATCGAAGAAGATTATGACATCTTAATGTCAAGCCCTAGTTTTTGGATTAAGGAGAAGAATAAAATGTCATTGATGAGAACATTCATTTGGAATGTTAATTTTAACTCAAGCAGGAGTCAAATATCATTGGGACGGATCTCATTTCCAAATCTTCCACCAAATTTTTGGCCATTCGCCTTGTTCACGCCATGCAAGGGGAAACCATTAACCCTAGATTCGCCACTTTGAAGAAGACAAGGCCAAGTTGTGCTAGGGTTAAGGTTGAAGTGGATTTGCTAAAAGTTCATCCTCAAAAATCCAAATTTCTTTCAAAAGAACGCGTAGTTCATACAAAATTGCAAAAATTAGGTTTGATTTCATTCCTAAATATTGTAATACTTGTAAACTACAAGGATATGATATTGATGGACGTTGGAAAATTAATCCGATCTTAGACCAAGCGAGGATTATGGCTAGATTCGATAAGGAAAAGGTAATCTTCAAAACCCTACTTCTTCTTCACCACAAACCACCCCGCGATCCAAATAATGTATAGCGTCACGGTCGCGTTGTCACCGAAAAAGAATAGAAAATAACAAATCCAAATCAAAATCCACCTCAACCATCGTTTGCGATCTGGGAAGGTTTTCTCGCCACTACGGTGGCTCAACCACCTCCACCGACAAAACGTAACCCCTCCAAAAATCCACAAAAATCAGCCTAAAAATCATTCCCCGCTTGAACTCCGCGGGCCACCGACGATCGAACCTCACCGGCGGCCACCTGAACGCCTAACCCTACCCCGACCAGCCAACCCCACCTCGCTGCACCACCTAACCCTAGCCCAAGAGCCGCCAATGTCACTGGGCCAAACCCAGTAAAACCCTAGCCCATTACACAAAAACCCTAACCCTAATCGTCCCCCCCAAACCCTACTGGCCACACCTTCGACTGAACCCTACCCACGACCCGACCCACGACCCAGATCTCACCCCCACCCCCTAACGTACCCACCCCCCCTCTCACAAACCCCCCTCGTCCTAACACCCCTAGCCGAAACCACCTTCAAAAACCCTAAACAACTTACTAAAACCCTACCCGCCTCAACGACCCGACCCGACCCACTGACCCGACCCACTTTACAACCCGTGACCCAGAACAATACCCCACCACCGTCCAAGCACTCACCCACCCACCAATGCACTTCTCCTCGCCCATACCACAAGACCCAAATCCCCACTTTTAAACACAACGAAACCCTACCCGATGTGTCGATTCGACCACCCAATCGACCCGCCTCCACTCGCCTCTAACCCTACACCCATGTCCCACCTACCCTACCCTCTCGCGGCCATGGGCCAGACACCAATCCACACCCCCCTCCGTCGAAACTACCCTCCATAAACCTAAAATACCCACTAAACCCTACCCAACCCATCGACTGACCCGACCCAAGAACCCGAATCTTAAACACAACCCAAACAAAAACCAGACCCCCACCCTGCACTCCAAAGAAACCCCCACAACCTCAAACCATTACCCTTAAAACCACAAAATAAAAAGGCCCAAACACAAAGCCCAAACACACTTCAAAAATCCAAGAAAATCCAAGTCCAAATTTATTTCTGATACTGCTCCACTACCCATCCTCAAACAACATCAAATACAAAGCCCATAACTAATCCAAAACCCACAAACACAAAAACCCTCACCAAAAAATGCTTAAAAATGCTTTTTCATTCCTCCACAACCTTGTACTTTGAATAAATCATCGTAAATTCCTTCCAATAACCCTACCACCTCCAAAACTTTTGAGACTCGATAGTAGGAGGAAGGCGTGATACTAAGAGAAGAGTCTAATAATGACATGAGCACAAGTGGTCTAATCGCATATAGCATTACTTCGAGGCCTGATAAGGAAATGGAATTGAAGGTGACTTCGCAGATGACAAAGCTCGAGGATGTCTTAGCGACACCCTAAGCAAAGTAGAAATGCACACACGATCGCATGTGAATATTTGGAGACGCTTGTTCCTCGTAAGATAGACAGAATGGGCCATGGAAATGTTCAACCGTAACCAAGCCCACTACCACTGAGATTCAGAGGACGACATTCTAGATTTAAGAACTTCAGATAGATTGACACATGTTTCACGGTGTCCCCGAATTCTCAAAACATGCTCAAGAGACAAGAGATTAGAGGCAAAATACCCACCCACCTAAGAAAGGAGCGGACTTCATCAACTCATAATTTACGCCAACTAAGAAGCTAGGTTTAGTAAACCAACAATCCCATTGCTACAACTAGATCAAAGAAGAATGATTCTATATCACTGACTACTAGAAGACAATCAGAAAAGGTACATAGTTAGAAGATTTTATAAGTTCGTAGTTTAGATTTCCTAGCTTTGTTCTTATATTACTACTCTACCTTAGTATCATCATTTGTAATATCATCATAGAGTGCATTATAAACTCTATGATGATCATAGCTTACTGATCTTGGCATCTTCTTTTTCTTACATTCTGATAGACTTTAGTCACTTTGATAGAATAGCAGCTAATGCAGCGAATATCCCTTTATTAGTTTGTATTTCTTCTGGGCCCCATTTACTTTTCTCATATTAATAAAACTCGCCAACGTCGGACGATTACTCAAAAAAAAAAAAAAAAAAAAAAACCCTAAACCCTAAACCCTAAAAAACCCTAAAAAACCCTAAAAACCCTAAAAAACCCTAAAAAACCCTAAAAAACCCTAAACCCTAAACCCTAAACCCTAAACCCTAAACCCTAAACCCTAAACCCTAAACCCTAAACCCTAAACCCTAAACCCTAAACCCTAAACCCTAAACCCTAAACCCTAAATTTAAATTTTAATTTAAATTTTAAATTTTAAATTTTAAATTTTAAATTTTAAATTTAAAATTTAAACCCTAAATTTTAAATTTAAATTTAAATTTTAAATTTTAAATTAAATTTAAATTTAAATTTTAAATTTTAAATTTTAAATTTAAATTTTAAATTTTAAATTTAAATTTAAATTTTAAATTTTAAATTTTAAATTTTAAATTTAAATTTTAAATTTAAATTTAAATTTTAAATTTAAATTTTAAATTTTAAATTTAAATTTTAAATTTTAAATTTTAAATTTTAAATTAAATTTTAAATTTTAAATTTAAATTTAAATTTTAAATTTAAATTTAAATTTAAATTTTAAATTTTAAATTTTAAATTTAAATTTTAAATTTTAAATTTTAAATTTAAATTTTAAACCCTAAACCCTAAATTTTAAACCCTAAATTTTAAATTTAAAACCCTAAACCCTAAAACCCTAAAATTTTAAACCCTAAAACCCTAAATTTTAAATTAAATTTTAAATTTAAACCCTAAATTTTAAATTTAAACCCTAAATTTAAAACCCTAAACCCTAAACCCTAAACCCTAAATTTAAATTTAAATAAATTTTAAATTTAAACCCTAAATTTTAAATTTAAACCCTAAACCCTAAACCCTAAACCCTAAACCCTAAACCCTAAACCCAAAAACCCAAAACCCTAAATTTAAACCCTAAACCCTAAACCTAAACCCTAAAAACCCTAAACCCAAACCCTAAACCCTAAACCCTAAACCCTAAACCCTAAACCCCTAAACCCTAAACCCTAAACCCTAAACCCCAAACTCCTAAACCCTAAACCCTAAACCCTAAACCCTAAACCCTAAACCCTAAACCCTAAACCCTAAACCCTAAACCCTAAACCTATCCAACAAAGATTTGGCCCAACGGTCAAAGTTAGGCTAAGGATACCATGGGAGGTCAAGGGTTCGATTCCCATATCGCCAGAGGTGAGATTAATTGCCATTCGCAGGGCAAGGGAGTAGCTAACCCTAAGTCTCTAAAACGGATGGAATTACTCATAAAAATCCTCCAAACGCAGGACGTCGAGGCGATTCAGAGTCCAGCCTATGGGGTCTGTTGATAAGGAGGATTCGAACCCGAGACCACGCGCTAAAAATGACTAATAATTAACCACTCAACGGCTAAATAAAGCCAACATTTTTTTAAAGCCAACATTTTTTATTTTTAACTTAGCAAAATTTGCTCTCCCCTCTCTCCTCAATATTTCTACAAACCAGTGTACCTACCACCTCCGGCCACTACGGCCGTCACGCCACCGCCGGGCCACCTCCTGTGGGTGGCCATCACCCCTATCACCCGCACCCCCACCTACGTAAATGGTCGATCTACCCACCCCTGATTCTGTCTAAATAGCTGGCACGGCCAGAACCCTATTTCCGCCGGCCACCCCTCCTCTCCTCCTCGATATTTGTGCCCCTTAAACCTATCACCTATCTTCATGGTGAACCTACTATTATGTTTGAAGAGGAAGAAATTGATTTAATGATAACAACAAAATTTGAAACTTGCGGTTGGGTAAGTTTTCAAACGGTCGACGGATTTTGATTTCGAAAGGAAATTCCTAAGCAATGTGGATTAAAATCGAGGTTAATATAGGTTATCGCATAATCGCCATATTCTAATTCGTTGTTCTATCAAGAAGATTATGATATGTTGATGTCAAGCCCTAGTTTTTGGATTAAAGAAAGAAATAAGACGTTATTGATGAGAACATTCATTTGGAATGTTAATTTTAATCCTAAGAGTCAAATATTGCTTGGGATGGATTTCTTTTCCAAATCTATCACCAAATTTCTATGGACAATCATCCTTGTTCACGCTGGCGGCGCTGGGAAACCCATAGCCCTAGATTCGGCTACAAGGAAGAAGACAAGGCCTAGTTGTGCTAGGGTTAAGGTTGAGGTGGATTTATTAAAAGTTCATCCTCAAAATATTCAAATCTCATTCAAGAAGAATGGAATAGTACATACAAAGTTGCAAAAAATTAGGTTTGATTTTATACCTAAGTATTGTACTAATTGCAAACTTCAAGGATGACATGATGATGGTTGTTGGAAATTAAATCCGGATTAAAAAGAAGGACGACAATGTGATGGCAAATGGAGGAATTTTCGGCTAAGGACAAAGGTAAAACTCAAAACCCTATCCTTCCTTCTTCTTCCACCAAAAACCACCTCACAGATCCGAAACCCACCAACAAAGACGGTTGGCAGGTCGCCACAGGCAAAAAGGTTAGAAAAAATTCAAATCTAAATCCAAAAACCAATTTACTCATCGTTACAGTGGGAATTTCCGACCACTTTGGAGGTGGAACCACTCCCACCACCACGATCCGACTTCCGCTGCAAAACCCTAAAAATTTAGCCTAAAAATATTTCCGACGCAAAAACTGACACGCGAAACCCTTCGAACCCCACGGCTGCCCCGATCACGAACCCCACCACGACCCTAACCACCCCACCGCTTACCCTCCCGCCTCACCAAGAAATAGCCATGGCAATCGGGCCTAACCCTGGGCTTTAACCCTAGCCCAAAACCACCTTGCCCTAACCCTAATCCTCTACCCAAAACCCTAGCCACCCCACCCTGAACCCTACCCGAGACCCGACCCACGACTCCATCCCACCCCACCCCACCTTACCCACCCTCAACCCACGACACCCCACCCCTCGTCCAACACCCCACTTCCAAATCACCACAAAACCCTAAACCACCCGTTATAACCCTACCCAAATATCGAATTCGACCACCCAATTACCCAACCCACTACCTAACGATACCCCATACCCATCCAGTTACACCCCACCCCTAACCACCTTGACCTACCCCCGTGATCCAAAACCCTTTAATTCCCTCCGAAACCTACCTTACTTTGACCCGACCCGCCCACTAACCCGACCCTACCATTAGCCCAACACATGAACCACTGCACTACCCTACCCCCGCCAGATCCAACCCCCACCCCTATCACCTCCTACCTCGTCCAATCCGAAAGACACCTTCAAAACCATTGAAACCTACCCGTGGTTTTGACCACCCACCCTCCGACCCGATCCACTCGCCCACCCTAACCCAATGCATCTAACCGCCCTACCCCGGTACCCTAGTCCTAGACACCGATCCTCCCCTAACCTAGCCCCTTCCAAACTACCCCTAAAAACCCTAAGCCCACTGAACCATACCCAATGACCAATTCACCTAACTCCAAACCCGACCCATAAATCTCATCAACCCGACCCAAAGAACCCATCAAACTCACCCTCTACATCAAACGCATTCCCAACCCGAACCCCCTAACCCCTTAAAATCAAATGCCGTAACCCCCCCTACCCCGGAAACCCAAATCAAAATAACCAATCCGGCCCAATCCCAAAGCCCAATCACTTTCAAGACAAGTCAAGAAAATTCAAGTCCAAACTCTATTTCAGACACGGGCTCCACTACTCAACCCCAAATAAAATCTACCACCAAGCCCACTACTAATTCTAAGCCCACAACCTCTAAGAACCCAAGTGCTCAAAACTGGCTTAAGAATGCCTTTTCCTTCCCCCCTCAACCTTGTACACTGAATAAAACCTCATCAGACATTCCTTCCAATAAGACTACCACTTCCAAATCTGGGTACCGAGAGTGAATGAGGAAGCAAGTAGAGAGATAGATATGTTTCACAGATTCTTCACACAAGCTATCAAAAGTCGAGATCAGAACTTCAAGCCTTTGATCAGAAATGGAAAGTGATGGTGAATTCTATGGTATGACAAATTTGAAGATGTCTTAAGGAATTCGACATGATTATTTCTTCCACGTAAGATAGACGGATCGGGCCATGGAACCGCATTTAACCCGAACCAAGACCGCCGCTATTGACGGCGTGGAAGAAGATATACTTGATGACGAGGAGCTTCAAATAAAGACTGGTCACATGTTTCAGTGAGTCCCCACGCAATGGATATATTTGCTTCGAGATGAGGAGTATCGTATAAGCAATACCTGAGTTAACACGTGTTTAGTCTTCAACAAAGACAAACAACTAAGGCAAACAAGCTAGAAAGCCTACAATCCCATTGGCAAGAACTACAAGATCAAAGAAAAATGATTTTATATCGATTATTAGATGAAGAGAGGACAAGGTACTTGATCAAGATTTTATAAGTACAGAGTTTAGAGCTTCTAGCTTTGTGCTTGTATTATTACTCTACCTTAGTATCATCATTTGTAACATCATTATAGAGTGCATTATAAACTCTATGATGATCATAGCTTATCTTATCTCGCATCGCCCTTCTTTTACATTCGGATAGACCTATGCTTCGCCTAGATAGAATAGCAGTGGTAAAGTGGCTATCTCTTTACTTGTTTTTTTTTCCCTCTGGGCCCAATTTAATTTCTTTTATTAATAAAAAACCTGGGCCTACGTGCCTGGATGATTATTCAAAAAAAAAAAAAAAAAAAACCCTAAACCCTAAACCCTAAACCCTAAACCCTAAACCCTAAACCCTAAACCCTAAAGACTAAACACTAAACCCTAAACACTAAATTTAAACCCTAAACCCTAAACCTAAACCCTAAATTTTAAACCCTAAACCCTAAACTTAAATTTAAATTTAAACCCTAAATTTAAACCCTAAATTTTAAATTTAAATTTAAACCCTAAATTAAATTAAATTTTAAACCCTAAACCCTAAACCCTAAACCCCAAACCCTAAACCCCAAACCCTAAACCCCAAACCCTAAACCCCAAAACCCTAAACCCCAAAACCCTAAACCCCAAAACCCTAAACCCCAAAACCCTAAACCCCAAAACCCTAAACCCCAAAACCCTAAACCCTAAACCCTAAACCCTAAACCCTAAACCCTAAACCCTAAACCCTAAACCCTAAACCCTATTTAAAGACTTAGCAAAATTTTGCTCTCCCCTCTCTCCTCCAAAAAATCGGTAAACCCTAGCCCCCCCGCCACCAACTTCCTGGCCGTTGTTACACATCGCCGCCACCTCCTGTGGTCGGCCATCACCCCCCCGTCATTCCTCACCCCCCCACCTTCCTAGAAATGGTCAAATCTACCCCCACCCCACCGGATTCGGCCATAACAGTGGCGGCGGCGGTAAACCCTAGTTCCGCCGCCGTCGCCCCTCTACCCACCACCTCGACTTCCGTGCCTCTTAAGCCCATAACGTACCTTCATGGTGAACCTATGATTATGTTTGAGGAGGAAGAAATTAATTTTATGATTGAAGAACAAGGTTTGAAACTTGCGGTTATTGGTAAGTTTTCAAATGGTTGGACGGATTTTGATTTCTTGCGAAAGGAAATTCCTAAGCAATGTGGATTAAAATCTGAGGTTAATATAGGGTTGTTGCATAATCGTCATATCCTAATTCGTTGTTCTATTGAAGAAGATTATGATATGTTGATGTCAAGCCCTAGTTTTTGGATTAAAGAAAGAAATAAGACGTTGTTGATGAGAACATTCATTTGGAATGTTAATTTTAATCCGGAAGAGGAGTCGAATATTGCTTGGGGATGGATTTCTTTTCCAAATCTTTCACCTAATTTCTATGGTCAAAATGCCTTGTTCACGTTGGCGGCGGCTGGGAAACCCATAGCCCTAGATTCGCTACAAGGAAGAAGACAAGGCCCAACAGGTTGTGGTTAAGTCAAGTGGATCTATTGAAAGTTCATCCTCAAAAAATTCAAATATCTTTCAAGAAAAATGGAATTGTTCATACAAAAGTGCAAAAAATTAGGTTTGATTTCATTCCTAAGTATTGTACATCTTGTAAATTACAAGGACATGATATTGAAGGATGTTGGAATTTAAATCCGGATTTGAGACCAAAGAAGGATGACAAAGGTGATGGATCCATGGAAATAGCGACGGATTTGACAAAAGGTAATCTTCCAAACCCTTCCCCCCCTTCTACTTCCTCCAAAACCCTTCGCCCAGATCCGAAACCCACAAATCCTTACGGATGGCAGGTGGTTACGGGAAAAAAGTCACAAAAAACCACAAATCAAAACCCCAAACTTCAAACACTGCGTTCGACCACCTCGAGGCTCCGGAACCACCACCAAAACGCTAACAGATACCACGCTTGAAAACCCAAATTCTAGCTAAAAATAATTTCCGACGAAAACTGATCACGGAAACACCTCGGACCCTACGGCGGCCACCCCGACCGGAACCCCATCACACTCCACCACCACCACCCCAAAGAAATGACACACCCACCGCCTCTAGCCCAAAGAATCGCCATCGCTGGGCCTAACCCTAGCTATAACCCTAGCCCAAAACCACCTTACCCTAACCCTAATCCACCATCCAAAACCCTCGCCGCCAACCCATTTGATGAAACCCTACCCATGACCCGACCCGAGATCCAAACCCAACCCCCACACACCGCCACTCCACCACCCACCCCACGCACTCCCTACCTCGACCAACCTCCATTGAAAACCGCCAACAAAACCCTAAAATACCCTTCGAAACCCTACCCACTACGTTGACCCGACCCGACCCTTCAACCCGACCCGTGACACAGCACGCACCCCCATACCCCTCCAGACCCTACCCCCCACCCACAAACCCACCTACCCCCCTCGTCCAACCACCTACAACCGAAACTTCTACCAAAAACCCTAATCCGCCAATTAAAAACCTAACAGCCCAATTGACCCGACCCGACCCATTAGCCCAACCCACGACCCAAACCAATACCCCAAACCAAGACAGATCCACCCCCCCACCCTCTAACCCCCCCACCCCCCTTGACCAACCCTACAGATCCGAAAACCCCCCGGAAATTACCGTCGAAACCCTACCCGAAATTTTGACCCGACCCGACCCACTGACCCGATCCAATTCGGCCCCCACCCTACACCCAGTAGCCCACCTACCCTACCCCCCCTCTCGGCCATGGGCCAGACACCAATCCCCACCCCCCCGCTTTGAAACCACCCCCTTAAAACCGAAATTCCCTACGGAAACCCTACCCACTTCCCTGACCCGACCCGACCCAGCAACCCGACCCGTTAACCCATCCCACCAAACGAACCCCACCCCGACCCAAAGAAACCCCACAACCACAAACCATTACCCCCTTAAAACCTCTAAATAAAAAGGCCCAAACACAAAGCCCAAACACACTTAAAAAAATCCAAGAAAATCCAAGTCCAAATTCTATTTCGGATACGGGTTCCACTACCCATCCTCAAACAACATCAAATACAAAGCCCACAACTAATTCAAAGCCCACAAACACAAAAAACCCATCAGCCCAAAACTGGCTTAAAAATGCTTTTTCATTCCCTCCACAACCTTGTACTTTGAATAAATCCTCATCCGAAATTCCTTCCAATAACTCTACCAATTCCAAAACTTTTGAGACTGATAGTGTAAGGAGGAAGTGGTGTGATACGGAAGGAGAAGAGTCTAATAATGATTATGAGCACAAGTGGTCAGAATCAGACATAGCATTACTTCGAGAGGCCTTTGATAAGGAAATGGAATTGGAAGGTGACTTCTGTCGTATGACAAAGTTTGAGGATGTTTTAAAGGACACCCTAAGCAGTAGAAATGCACACACGATCAGACAGAATATTTGGAGATGTTTGTCCCCTCGTAAGAAGATAGACATGAACGGGCCTTGAAATGTTCAACTGCAACCAAGCCCACTAGTGGACGGTGATTCAGAGGACGACATTCTTGATGACGAGCTTCAGATAGCACTTGACACATGTTTCATGGTGTCCCCGACCAAAATATGTTTGAAGAGACGAAGAGATTAGAAAAGAATACCCACCCACCTAAGAAAGGAGCGGGACTTCATCAAAACATAATCTTCGCCAACGAAAGGAAGCTAGTAAGTCGACTATTCCATTGCTGCCACTACTAGGTCAAAGAAGAAATGATTCTATATCATGGACTACAAGAAGACAAGGAGGAGAAGGTACTTGGGTTAGAAGATTTTATAAGTTCAGAGTTTAGATTTCCTAGCTTTGTTCTTATATTATTACTCTATCTTAGTATCATCATTTGTAACATCATCATAGAGTGCATTATAAACTCTATGATGATCATAGCTTATCTCATTTTAGCTTCTTCCTTCTTTTTACATTCGGGATAGACTTATTCTTCGCCTAGTCAGGACTAGCAGTAAGTGGCTATCCTTATTAGTTCAGAACTCCTTCCGGGCCCCATTTCTTCATATTAATAAAAACCTGGGCCAACGTGCCTGGATGATTACTCAAAAAAAAAAAAAAAAAAAACCCTAAACCCTAAACCCTAAACCCAAAACCCTAAACCCTAAACCCTAAACCCAAAACCCAAAACCCCAAACCCAAAACCCCAAACCCCAAACCCCAAACCCCAAACCCCAAACCCCAAACCCCAAACCCCAAACCCCAAACCCTAAACCCCAAACCCTAAACCCTAAACCCTAAACCCTAAACCCTAAACCCTAAACCCTAAACCCATCCAACAGCATTTGGCCCAATGGTCAAAGGTTAGGCTAAGGATACCATGTGTGGGAGGTCTTGGGTTCGATTCCCAATATCACAGAGTGAGATTAATTGCCATTCGCAGGACGGCGGAGTAGCTAACCCTAAGTCTCTAACACGGATGGAATTACTCATAAAAATCCTCCAAACGTGTAGGGACAATGAGGGCGATTCCGTAGTCCAGCCTATGGGGTCCGCTGAAAAGGAGGATTCGAACCCGAGACCACGCGCTAAAAATGACTAATAATTAACCACTCAACGGCTAAATAAAGCCAACATTTTATCCAACAGCATTTGGCCCAATGGTCAAAGGTTAGGCTAAGGATACCTTGTGTGGGAGGTCTTGGGTTCGATTCCCCATATCAGCAGAGGTGAGATTAATTGCCATTCTGCAGGGGCAAGGGGAGTAGCTAACCCTAAGTCTCTAACACGGATGGAATTACTCATAAAAAATCCTCCAAACGCAGGGATGTCGAGGCGATTCCGCAGTCCAGCCGGAGTGGTCCGTTGATAGCGAGGATTCGTTCCCGAGACCACGCGCTAAAAATGACTAATAATTAACCACTCAACGGCTAAATAAAGCCAACATTTATCCAACAAAGATTTGGCCCAACGGTCAAAGGTTAGGCTAAGGATACCTTGCGAGGTCTTGGGTTCGATTCCCATATCACAGAGTGAGATTAATTGCCATTCTGCAGGGCAAGGAGTAGTTAACCCTAAGCCTCTAACACGGATGGAATTACTCATAAAAAATCCTCCAAACGAGTAGGATGTCGAGGGCGATTCCAGTAGTCCAGCCTATGGGGTCCGTTGATAGCGAGGATTCGAACTCGAGACCACGCGCTAAAAATGACTAATAATTAACCACTCAACGCTAAATAAAGCCAACATTTTTATCCAACAAAGATTTGGCCCAATGGTCAAAGGTTAGGCTAAGGATACCACGTGGAGGTCTGGGTTCGATTCCATATCACAGAGTGAGATTAATTGCCATTCCGCAGTGAGTGAAGGAGTAGCTAACCCTAAGCCTCTAACACGGATGGCATTACTCATAACAAATCCTCCAAACGCAGTGACGTCGAGGCGATTCCGTAGTCCAGCCGGGGGTCTGTTGATAAGGAGGATTCGAACCCGAGACCACGCGCTAAAAATGACTAAATAATTAACCACTCAACGGCTAAATAAAGCCAACATTTTTTTAACATTTTTAAACATTTAGACTTAGCAAAATTTTGCTCTCCCCTCTCTCCTCCAAAAAATCGGTAAACCCTAGCCTACCGCCACCAACTTCCGGCCGCCATGGCCGTCGTGGCCACTGGCCGGCCACCTCCTGTGGTCGGCCATCACCCCCCCGTCATTCCTCACCCCCCCACCTTCCTAGAAATGGTCAAATCTACCCCCACCCCCCCGGATTCGCCATACAGCAAGCGGCGGCGGTAAACCCTAGTTCCGCCGCCGTCGCCCCTCTACCCACCTCCTCGACTTCCGTTCCTCTTAAGCCCATAACGTACCTTCATGGTGAACCTACTATTATGTTTGAGGAGGAAGAAATTGATTTGATGATTGAACAACAAAATTTGAAACTTGCGGTAGTTGGTAAGTTTACAAATGGTTGGACGGATTTTGATTTCTTAAAGGAAATTCCTAAGCAATGTGGATTAAAATCGAGGTTAATATAGGTTGTTGCATAATCGTCATATCCTAATTCGTTGTTCTATCAAGAAGATTATGATATGTTGATGTCAAGCCCTAGTTTTGGATTAAAGAAAGAAATAAGACGTTGTTGATGAACATTCATTTGGAATGTTAATTTTAATCCTAAGAGAGTCGAATATCATTGGGATGGATTTCTTTTCCAAATCTTTCACCTAATTTCTATGGTCAAAATGCCTTGTTCACGCCAAGGCGGTGGGGAAACCCATAGCCCTAGATTCGGCTACAAGGAAGAAGACAAGGCCCAGTTGTGCTAGGGTTAAGGTTGAAGTGGATCTATTGAAAGTTCATCCTCAAAAAATTCAAATATCTTTCAAGAAAAATGGAATTGTTCATACAAAAGTGCAAAAAATTAGGTTTGATTTCATTCCTAAGTATTGTACGTCTTGTAAATTACAAGGACATGATATTGAAGGATGTTGGAATTTAAATCCGGATTTGAGACCAAAGAAGGATGACAAAGGTGATGGATCCATGGAAAAAGCGGCGGATTTGACAAAAGGTAATCTTCCAAACCCTTCCCCCCCTTCTACTTCCTCCAAAACCCTTCGCCCAGATCCGAAACCCACAAATCCTTACGGATGGCAGGTGGTTACGGGAAAAAAGTCACAAAAAACCACAAATCAAAACCCCAAACTTCCGTCAAACACTGTTCCGACCACCTTGGAGGTCGGAACCACCACCAAAACGTCGGAACAGATACCACAGTTGAAAAACCCGAAAAATTCTAGCCAAAAAATAATTTCCGACGCCGGAAAATCTGACGGCGCCGGAAAAACACCTCGGAACCCTACCGGCGGCCACCCTGACCACGGAATCTCACCGCCGACTCCACCACCACCACCCCGCACACACACACCCACCGCCTAGCCCAAGAAACGCCATCATTCTGGGCCTAACCCTAGCTATAACCCTAGCCCAAAACCACCTTACCCTAACCCTAATCCACCATCCAAAACCCTAGCCGCCAACCCATTTAATGAAACCCTACCCATGACCCGACCCGAGATCCAAACCCAACCCCCACACACTGTCAGACCCACCACCCACCCCACGTACCCCCCTACCCCCCTCGACCAACCCCCCTCATTGAAAACCGCCAACAAAAACCCTAAAATACCCTTCGAAACCCTACCCACTACGTTGACTCGATCCGACCCTTCAACCCGACCCGTGACCCTGCACGCACCCCATACCCTCCGCACTTACCCCACCCACAAACCCACCTACCCCCCTCGTCCAACCACCTACAACCGAAACTTCTACCAAAAACCCTAATCCGCCAATTAAAAACCTAACAGCCCAATTGACCCGACCCGACCCATTAGCCCAACCCACGACCCAAACCAATACCCCAAACCAAGACAGATCCACCCCCCCACCCTCTAACCCCACCCTCGACCAACCCTACAGATCCAAAACCCCGAAATTACCTAAACCCACCCAAATTTTGACCCGACCACCCATCGACTGATCCACCCGCCCCACCCTACACCCAAAGGGCCCACCTACCCTACTCTGGCCATGGGCGGACACCAATCCCCACCCCGCTTGAAACCACCCCTTAAAACCGAAATCCCCTACGGAAACCCTACCCACTTCCCTGACCCGACCCGACCCAGCAACCCGACCCGTTAACCCATCCCAAATCCGAAACCAGAACCCCCACCCCCTGACCCAGCAAACCCCCCCACAACCACAAACCATTACCCCCTTAAAACCTCTAAATAAAAAGGCCCAAACACAAAGCCCAAACACACTTAAAAAAATCCAAGAAAATCCAAGTCCAAATTCTATTTCGGATACGGGTTCCACTACCCATCCTCAAACAACATCAAATACAAAGCCCACAACTAATTCAAAGCCCACAAACACAAAAAACCCATCAGCCCAAAACTGGCTTAAAAATGCTTTTTCATTCCCTCCACAACTCAGACTTTGAATAAATCCTCATCCGAAATTCCTTCCAATAACTCTACCAATTCCAAAACTTTTGAGACTGATAGGGTAAGGAGGAAGTGGTGTGATACGGAAGGAGAAGAGTCTAATAATGATTATGAGCACAAGTGGTCAGAATCAGACATAGCATTACTTCGAGAGGCCTTTGATAAAGAAATGGAATTGGAAGGTGACTTCTGTCGTATGACAAAGTTTGAGGATGTTTTAAAGGACACCCTAAACAGTAGAAATGCACACATGACTGTACAGGAATATTTGGAGATGTTTGTCCCCTCAGAAGAAGATAGACAGGAATGGGCCTTGGAAATGTTTGAACTGTAACCAAGCCCACTACCGTGGATGGTGATTCAGAGGACGACATTCTTGATGACGAGGAGCTTCAGATAGCACTTGGACACATGTTTCATGGTGTCCCTGACCCTGAAAATATGTTTGAAGAGATGAAGAGATTAGAAGCACACCACCCACCTAAGAAAGGAGTGGGACTTCATCAAAACATAATCTTCGCCAACGAAAGCTCGTAAGCCGACTATTCCATTGTCAGTTACCACTAGGTCAAAGAAGAAATGATTCTATACCATGGACTACAAGAAGACAAGGAGGAGAAGGTACTTGGGTTAGAAGATTTTATAAGTTCAGAGTTTAGATTTCCTAGCTTTGTTCTTATATTATTACTCTATCTTAGTATCATCATTTGTAACATCATCATAGAGTGCATTATAAACTCTATGATGATCATAGCTTATCTCATTTTAGCTTCTTCCTTCTTTTTACATTCGGGATAGACTTATTCTTCGCCTAGTCAGGACTAGCAGGCGAAGTAAAGGGCTATCCCCCTTATTAGTTTGTAACTCCCTTCTGGGCCCCATTTCCTTCTGTTATTAATAAAAACCTGGGCCAAAGTGCCTGGATGATTACTAAAAAAAAAAAAAAAAAAAAAAAAACCCTAAACCCTAAACCCTAAACCCTAAACCCTAAACCCTAAACCCTAAACCCTAAACCCTAAACCCTAAACCCTAAACCCTAAACCCTAAACCCAAAAACCCAAAACCCAAAAACCCAAAACCCAAAACCCAAAACCCCAAACCCCAAACCCCCAAACCCAAACCCAAACCTAAACCCTAAACTCCTAAACCCTAAACCCTAAACCCATCCAACAAAGATTTGTGATGGTCAAAGGTTAGGCTAAGGATACCATGTGTGGGAGGTCTTGGGTTCGATTCCCATGTCAGAGGTGAGATTAATTGCCATTCTGCAGGGTGAAGGGAGTAGCTAACCCTAAGCCTCTAACACGGATGGAATTACTCATAAAAATCCTCCAAACGCAGGGACAAGCGGAGGCGATTCCGTAAGTCCAGTAGGGGGTGCGTTGATAGGAGGATTCGAACCCGAGACCACGCGCTAAAAAAATGACTAAATAATTAACCACTCAACGGCTAAATAAAGCCAACATTTTAATCCAACAGCATTTGGCTCAATGGTCAAAGGTTAGGCTAAGGATACCATGTGTGGGAGGTCTTGGGTTCGATTCCCCGTATCAGCAGAGGTGAGATTAATTGCCAGTCTGCAGGGTGAAGGAGTAGTAACCCTAAGCCTCTAACACGGATGGAATTACTCATGAAAAATCCTCCAAACGCAGGGACAAGCGGAGGCGATTCCGTAGGTCGGTAGGGGGTCCTGATAAGGAGGATTCGAACCCGAGACCACGCGCTAAAAATGACTAATAATTAACCACTCAACGGCTAAATAAAGCCAACATTTTATCCAACAGCATTTGGCCCAATGGTCAAAGGTTAGGCTAAGGATACCTTGTGTGGGAGGTCTTGGGTTCGATTCCCCATATCAGCAGAGGTGAGATTAATTGCCATTCTGCAGGGGCAAGGGGAGTAGCTAACCCTAAGCCTCTAACACGGATGGAATTACTCATAAAAAATCCTCCAAACGAGTAGGGACAAGCGGAGGGCGATTCCGTAGGTCCAGGCCGGAGGGGGGGTCTGTTGATAAGGAGGATTCGAACCCGAGACCACGCGCTAAAAATGACTAATAATTAACCACTCAACGGCTAAATAAAGCCAACATTTTAAAATAAAAGCCAACATTTTTGCTCTCTTCTCTCTCCTCTCTTGAGACGATTTCCGTCGACTAGCTCCGGCCAAATTCCGGCGAACTTCAACGGCCATTATGGCCATCATGGCCACTGGACAGCCACCCCCCGCGGTTGTACCACCACCACCAACCACCACAACAACCCATAACCACCATTCCACAACCACATACGCCGATCTCTTCCATCCCGCCACCCTAAACCCTCCACAACTACAAAACGACGGCGGAACCACCACCATAGACGTCGGAAACAGTAGCAACGTCAACCATAACCCGAAGGTAAACACCATTCCAATAAAATCAATTGAATACATCCATGGTGAACCGACGGTGATTTTTGACATCAAAGAAATTGAAATTATGATAGAACAACAAGAACTCCAATATGCAGTTGTGTGTAAATTTAGTTATGGTTGGCCGGAAATTGCTACACTTCGTACACTACTTCCAAAACAATGTGAGCTCAAAGGTTCTGGAAAGATAGGATTACTATGTAATCGACATATTTTGATTCGGTGCAAACTTTTTGAGGATTATATGACATTGCTATCAAAACCAATGTTTTGGATTAAGGAGAAAGGATGGTCTTATCCAATGAGGACATTCAAATGGACACCATGGTTCAATCCAGAAGAAGAAACAAGTTTAGCCATGGCATGGATTTCATTTCCAACTCTTCCTCCACACTATTTTGGTAAAGAACAACTCTTCTCCTTAGCTTCAGCAGCAGGTACGCCTTTAATGATTGATCTTGCTACCACTAACAAAACTAGACCTAGCTGTGCTAGGGTCAAAGTTGAATTAGATTTACTTCATAATCACCCTAAAAGAGTTCTTATCCAGGTAAAAAATGGGGAAGAAATTAAGTCACAATGGATTCCTATAAACTATGACTATCTTCCTAAATTTTGTAATGTTTGTAAACTGCAAGGCCATGATCGTTATAACTGTTGGAATCTTCACCCTGAATTGTATAATGTTGATAATTACGGGGTAGGGGATAGGGTTGCCGACGGAAAAAATGGTAGAAGGGAAGAAGACGACGGGAGGGAGAGGGTAGAAGTAGAAGACGACGGAAATGAGGGAGAAGGGGGTGACGACGGCGGCGCCACTAGACTAAGCGAGAACCCTAATCCTAGGGGTGAAAATGGTAAGGGAAAGAAACCTAGGAAGCATTAATGGTGATAATAATGTTTCTTTAATTCCTCCTAAAAATCTGCCTAGTAATAATTCTGCTAGTACTTCTAATCAATATGGAGTTAGAATTTTAGGTAGTGGTAAAGTAGTAGGAGATTTGGAAAAGATTAATGGTTGGAAAGTAGTTCAGAATAAAAAATATGTTCCAAAAAATAACCAAAATCAACATGGTAAGAATGGTAATAATATTAATAATAGATTAATTGATATTTCTAAGTCCAATTCGAATTCTGATATGCCTATTAATTTAGGAAAAAGTTTAGTTGTCAATGTGTCTAATAATAATCAAAATCAACAAGGAAAGAATATTATTAATACCAATAATATATTAGAAGATAATTCTAATTCTAATTCGGATTCAAATCTGCTTATTTTAGGAAAAAGATTAGTTGTCAATGATAAAGTTTCTTTTAATGAGGATATATTAATTCAAAATAGTTTAAACCATTCCAATAATAGCCAGAATAATCATGGTAAGAATCCTACTATTTCCATAGATAGGCATCAACAGAATATTGACCAAATCCCTCCTCAAATACCTCCCAACATACCTAAAATAACTCCACAAAATCCTACCCAATCCCTTCCCTCCAATCTGCCACCTCAAAACCCTATTACCACCAGTTCACGAAACCCTAGCCCACCAAGAAACCCTAAAACCACCCTTAGCCCAAACCCTAACCGTCATACCCCACTGCCAAGATCGAACCCCCACTACCTCCGAAAATTTAATGAATATACCCAGCCCTTTATCAACCCCACAAACCCAGGTTCGAACCTCCACTACACCTAATAATAATTCTCATTTTATTAACGCCCACACCCAAGTTCGAATCCCCTCAAATACTAATCCCCTTATTAATTTAAATCCTTCTACCACCTCTACCCAAGTTCGATCCCCCACTGCCACAAAAACATCACATAATCTAATACCCACCCAAACCTACGTTCAACCCCACCTAAACCTCGCTTAATAATAATCTAATAATTCCCACCCTATCCGAGTTCGAACCCCTACACCGACGCCCAGCAGTACCCAACCAGGTCCTACCTCTTACTCCTACATTTGGATCGAACCCCATAACTCCTCATAATTTCCCTTCCATCTCTTCCCAAGTTCGAATCCCCCCTACTTCTATTAATAAACATTCTACCCCCATTAACCACAATAATAACATTACTCCTAATGCCAAGGATCGAACCTCCGGACTCCACCGCGCCTCACAAAACCAAATTCCTACACCTCCATTTCCCAACCTACTTCCTCCCCACTGCGTTCCCGCGAATCCGCCTCCTCTTAGTTAGTAACCCTCTCCTCTCATGATATTACCCTTATAACGCTAACATTCCTAACTACTCGATCGGATACCCCTCCTATTATCCAACACAACACCATGATTCCTCACAACACCCAAATAAGAGATCGAACCAATGCTATTCCTAAACAAATACACTTTTCTAACTTAGACACTACCTCTCTCACCATTCCTAATCCAGCCGTACCACACTCTTCAAACCAACACACACTCGCCCACTATGAGCGGAATCACGTAACCATAACCAAACACAAGACGATATTCCTACTACTCCAAACCCTTATGAGATTCTTACTGACTTTGAAAATGATAACATATTGGATATTCACAATAAGGTAGAAGATTGTAGGGATGCTATTGATGATGTAGGGATAGTCCTTACTAACGAAGAATGTAGGGAAATACCCTCTAATAATACTTCAGATTTAGTTAGAAGACAATGGTGTGAGGAAGACGAAGAGGAAGGGGAATATATTTGTTCTGAGGAATCAGGAACTTATAATTCACATATTGCACAGGAAATATTGGATACTAACATTGCAGGTACAGACAAATCGGTTAACAGGAGACAGGCGGATACAGGAATTATACAGTTACCATACCAGGAGGATAATTCTACGTCAGATATAGGGGGCCAGAAAATAACTAATACTTTGGACAACAATAACAAAGACAAAAGAAGCAACATTGATATTCAAAGTAACATTGATAGACAAGGGAGGAACAGACTGATAGAGGACGAAGTTTCCTCAAGAAAAAGAAGTGTGAGTAGATCCAGGAACAATATACCTATGAAGAGTTCCAAAGTTATAGCAGCCGTCCCCAGAAGGAACACCAAAGCTAAATCTAAATGAATGCTATCATCTGGAATATAAGATCGGTTAATACTCAGAAAGCATTTTCAAGACTGATAAATCTCCATCGCAAACATAAGTTCTTCGTGATTGGTATTCTTGAACCCATGCATGATCTACAAAAAATGGAGTGGTGCAGAAGGAAACTAGGCATGGATTATGCTCTTTATAACGCTTCGGAAAAGATATGGGTTTTTGTTGATTCAGAATGGCACCACAATACATTGACAAACAATCCTCAACAGATTACTTTGGCTTTGCATAATAGGAGTACTCATATGAATTTAGTCTTCACCGTGGTCTACGCAGATTGTGACAGCCGTAATAGAATACACCTTTGGGACTCTTTATCCGACATGGCGATCTCTATGAATAGTCCTTGGTTGATCGGAGGTGACTTTAATGTTGTCACTAAACAGGAGGAAAAATATGGTGGAAGACCTATGCAAAGAGGATGTCGATGATTTCAGACATTGTATCCATACATGTAATCTTAATGACTTGGGGTTTAAAGGGTCTACTTACACTTGGTGGAATGGTCGAGCAGGTGATGCCTTTGTGTTTGAGCGACTTGACAGATGTTTAGGTAATGATGAGCTACAACAATTATTCCCAGGACTGGAGATTACGCACTTAATTCGCACAGGTTCAGATCATGTACCTCTTTTGATGAATTTCAAGCAGACTTCGTCCCAATACAAAGAAACCATTTCGATTTCTGAATTTCTGGACTAAACACGAGGATTTCTTGACTGTTGTTGAAAATAGCTGGAGAGAACATGCAGAGGGCAATAATTTCTGGAAATTCAATACTAAACTGAAAAGGTTAAAAAAAGTACTATCAACTTGGAGTAGGGCTAATTTTGGCAATATTTTCCAAAATATCACTGATTTGGAACAGGTTATTAAAACTCACGATTTTGTTTGGTGATCCTTCAATTGAAAATAGACTGAGCTTTGCGGTAGATTTGAAATCCGAGGGCTAAGTCTATAGAGGAGGAGTTCTACAAACAGAAAGCAGGGATGTCTTGGTTTACTGAGGGTGATAAAAATTCGAAGTTTTTTCATGCTAATGTTAATGGTCGGCGCAAGAGGTTACAGCTTAGTAGAATTCAGGATAGTACAGGCACTTGGCTCGAGAATGACAAAGACATCGCAGATGAGGCTATCAGATTCTACACAGAACAGTTTGCAGAAACTACTAATAATCCACAATTTGACTTCTTGGATTTAATAGAGGAAAAGCAGGTAAGTGACGAGATGAATGAAAAGCTGATCCAGATTCCCACTAAAGAAGAGGTTAGAGAAGCTGTCTTTGGTCTCAACCCACACAGCACTGGAGGTCCGGACGGTTTTCATGGTATCTTTTATCAGACCTGTTGGGAGATCATTGGGAATGACGTGACGGACATGATTATTTCTTTCTTCAGAGGTAGGGAGATTCCCAGGTATGTCACTCACACTAATCTTATTTTAATTCCTAAAAAACAGGTGGTGAATACTTTTGGGGACATGCGTCCTATCAGTCTTAGCAATTTCATTAACAAAATTTTCTCTAGAGTCATCCATAACAGGTTATCACCTATTTTACCCAGCTTGATTTCACAGAATCAGGCTGGTTTTGTCAAAGGCAGAAATATTATTGAGAATATTCTTCTTGCTCAAGAGATTACCAAAGATATCAGGCTCAGAAATGCGAATGGTAAACGTCATAATATTATTATAAAGCTTGACATGACTAAGGCTTATGACAGACTTTCTTGGAGCTTTCTTATGGAAGTCTTGCGTAAAATGGGGTTTGGAGAAACCTTTATAGGTCATATTTATGAGTTGGTGGCTCATAATTGGTATTCGATTTTGATTAATGGTCAACTGCATGGTTTCTTCAAGTCTTCTCGTGGGGTAAAACAAGGCAAAACATCATTCATTAATACAGGGAAGCAACAGCATGCATGGATTTTACAGAGCAACTGGATATACACAAACATAGGAGAGAGGAACAGGACAGCTGGAGGTAGCAGACTCAGAAGATTACTGACTGGATATCTGGACTACATCACATTACTATTCAGGCAGATCCTGTACATCTGGAAATCCGAGAGGTACAGACTTGGAGGACCCATGATACAGGACCATACCTATTTACATAGTAGAGGACTTTCTTACAGAAGAGACGGTATCACAGCTCTTCACAGACATGATCATAGAGAGCTGAGACTTCACTTCAGAGTTATTCAGCGTTTACAGACACAGACTGTTGGAGAACACTGGAACTATGAGGTGACCTATCACCAGCGAGTGGTATTAGCATCTAGTTATGCTCATTCTCCTGGTGGTGCGACACCACATAGGGAAGGTTATCTTTGCGGTTTGGTATGTGACAGATATGATGATGGATTGCAGAGTTTTAGAGACATGATCTTCAGCAGAGGCGAGCATCGACAGGATTGTGCATCTAGGGCTCAGACTGGGGACACAATCCTGTTCGACACACTATCACCTCCTTACACTGGGAAATTTCACTTGAGATTTCCCCTACAGTGGCAGACTTTCTTTAGACTAGATCTTTTTTATAGTTTTTTACATTTTATATTGTCATTTTGGACACATCGATCCAAAATGATACATAGGTTATTTGTTTCATTTTGTAGCCTGTTGGCATTCATTTCTAAAACTCTGTATGTTTTTATTTTTCATTATTAATAAAATAACCTAGGCCCACAAGCCTAGTGGATTATCTAAAAAAAAAAAAAAAAACCTAAACCCTAAACCCTAAACCCTAAACCCTAAACCCTAAACCCTAAACCCTAAACCCTAAACCCTAAACCCTAAACCCTAAACCCTAAACCCTAAACCCACATTTTAACATTTTTGCTCTCTTCTCTCTCCTCCTTTGAGGCGGAAAAACCCTACCCCCCCTTTTTCACGTTTTCCGGCCACCATGGCCGCCATGGCCACTGGCCGGCCACCTCCCGTGGTCGGCCAGCACCCCCCCACCGCACCCCCACCTTTTCACCGCCGTCAAAACCACCCCCACCCTCCCGTCGTCTTCCTAACGGTGGCGGACGGAAACCCTAGTTCCGCCGTCGCCCATCCTCCCTCCTCCTCTAATTTCGTACCCCTTAAGCCCATCACTTACCTTCATGGTGAGCCTATGGTTATGTTTGAAGAGGAAGATATAGAGTTTATGATTCAAGAACAAAATTTGAAACTTGCGGTTATTGGTAAGTTTTCAAATGGATGGAGTGATTTCGATTTATTAAGGAAGGAAATTCCTAAACAATGTGGTTTGAAGGCTGAGGTTACCATAGGGTTGTTGTATAATCGCCATATTCTTATTCGGTGTTCAATCGAAGAAGATTATGACACTTTGATGTCAAGCCCTAGTTTTTGGATCAAAGAAAAAAATAAGATGTTGTTAATGAGAACATTCATTTGGAATGTTGATTTTAATCCTGAAGAAGAGTCGAATATTGCTTGGGGATGGATCTCGTTTCCCAACCTTCCACCGAATTTTTTTGGCCATTCGGCCTTGTTTTCAATGGCGGCGGCGGTAGGGAAGCCTATTACTCTTGATTCGGCTACTATGAGGAAAACTAGACCTAGTTGTGCTAGGGTTAAAGTTGAAGTAGATTTGTTAAAATCTCATCCTCAAAAGATTCAATTATCTTTCAAAAAAAATGGAATTGTACATACCAAATGGCAAAGAATTAGGTTTGATTTTTTGCCAAAATATTGTACTAATTGCAAGCTTCAAGGTCATGATATTGATGGGTGTTGGAAATTGAATCCGGATTTGAAGCCAAAGAAGGATGACAATGGTGATAGCAAAATGGAGGAATCGTTGGCTATGGATAAAGGTAAATCTCAAAACCCTACCCTTCCTCCTTCTTCCTCCAAAATACCCCCCCCAGATCCGAAAATCACAAAAAACGATGGCTGGCAGGTTGTCACAGGGAAAAAGTTTAGAAAAAATACAAATCTTAGCCTAAAAAACGCATTGCCTACTGTTTCGGAGGTTGGGGAAGATTTTCCGGCCATTCTGGCCACCGAAACCACCCCCAATACGTCGAAACAGCCCACCCCATCGGAAAATACAAAAAATTTAAAAAAAAACATGTTTCCAGCCGCCGGAATCCCTGGCTGCTCATCATCCGGAACCTACCGCGCCACCTGCATCACGAACCCTACCCCGATCTACGAACTTCCCCATCATTACCCATTGCCCGTGCCATTCTTTCTTGGGCCAAACCCGAGCCCACTACATCTAAACCCTAAACCTAATCGACTTTCCCAAACCCTAGCACACCCTGATTGAAACCACCCGACGACCGAGTCCCGTAACCCACCCCACCCCGCGGACTCCACTTCCCAACCCACGACTCCACCCCCATTCGTCCAACAACCCACTATCAAAACCATCACCAAAACCCTAAACCGCTATTGAAACCTACCCGAAATTCGACCCGGCAGGCGGTGACGGGCGACCCAATAATGGACCCGTATGCCCTGCATCGATACCCACACTGCGAGATCCACCCCACCACCTAACCCAACCCCTCTTCCAAATCCCTGATCCAAAACACCCTCCCTTTAACGTTGAAACCCTACCCATTAATCGACGACCCGACCCACTAACCCGATCCAGTGCGCCCAACACTAACCCCGTGGCCCACCTACCCTACCTCTCGGCCATGGGCGACACCAATCCCCCTCCGTCGAAACTACCCCCCTAAACCCTAAAAAATCGACGGAAATCCTACCCAACCCCCTGACCCGACCCGACCCTGCAACCCGTTAAACCAGCCTGACCGAAATCAAACCCCACCCCCTAACCCAAAGAAACCCCAACCTCAAACCATCACCCCTAAAACCTCCAAATAAAATGGTCCAAACCCAAAGCCCAAATACACTTCAAAATCCAAAACCCAGTCCAAATTCTATTTGATCACGGGCTCACAACTCAACCCCTTATTAGTTCAAATACCAAAAACCTAAATAACTCAAAGCCCACAACCTCACAAAACCCAAGTGCTCAAAATTGGCTTAAAAATGCCTTCTCATTCCCTCCACAACCTTGTACCCTTAATAAATCTTCATCAGACATACCTTCCAACAACACTACCATTTGCAAAACCTTTGATCTCGATAGTGTAAGGAGGAAGTGGTGTGATCTGGAAGGAGAAGATTCTAATAATGATTATGAGCACAAGTGGTCAGAATCAGACATAGCATTACTTCGGGAGGCCTTTGATAAGGAAATGGAATTGGAAGGTGACTTTTGTCGTATGACAAAGTTTGAGGATGTTTTAAAGGATACCCTAAGCAGTAGAAATGCACATATGACAGTACAGGAATATCTGGAGATGTTTGTCCCTCGAAGAAGATGAAGCGAGAATGGGCCTTGAAATGTTTGAACCAGAACCAAGCCCACTAGCTGTTGATGGAGATTCAGAGGATGACATTCTAGATGACGAGGAGCTTCAGATAGCACTTGGACATATGTTTCATGGTGTCCCTGATCCTGAAAATATGTTTGAAGAGATGAAGAGATTAGAGGCAGCAATACCCAGTCCACCTAAGAAAGGAGCGGGGACTTCATCAACACATAATCTACGCCAAAGGAAGCTAGTAAGTCACCATTCCATTGTCGATTACTAGGTCAAAGAAGAAATGATTCTATACCATGGACTACAAGAAGACAAGGAGGAGAAGGTACTTGGGTTAGAAGATTTTATAAGTTCAGAGTTTAGATTTCCTAGCTTTGTTCTTATATTACTACTCTATCTTAGTATCATCATTTGTAACATCATCATAGAGTACATTATAAACTCTATGATGATCATAGCCTATCTTATTTTAGCTTCTTCTTTCTTTTTACATTCGGGATAGACCTATGCTTCGCCTAGGCAGGACTAGCAGGCGAAGTAAAGGTTCACCTCCCTTTATTAGTTTGTAATTCCCTTCTGGGCCCTCTTTATTTCTGTTATTAATAAAAACCTGGGCCAACGTGCCTGGATGATTACTCAAAAAAAAAAAAAAAAAAAAAAAAAAAAAACCTAAACCCCAAACCCAAAACCCCAAACCCCAAACCCCACACCCCAAACCCCAAACCCCAAACCCCAAACCCTAAACCCTAAACCCTAATTTTAATCCAGAGGAGGAGTCGAATATTGCTTGGGGATGGATATCTTTTCCTAACCTTTCACCGAATTTTCATGGCCATTCGGCCTTATTCACACTTGCATCGTCGGTTGGAAGACCATTAGGTCTTGATTCGGCTACAAGAAACAAGACAAGACCCAGTTGTGCTAGGGTTAAGGTGGAAGTGGATTTGTTAAAAACTCATCCTCAAAAGATTCAAGTCTCTTTCAAAAAGAATGGAATTGTACATACTAAATGGCAAAAAATTAGGTTTGATTTTCTTCCTAAGTATTGTACAAATTGCAAACTTCAAGGACATGTTATTGAAGGGTGTTGGAAAATAAACCCGGATTTGAGACCAAAGAAGGATGACAATGGTGATGGAAAAATGGAAGAGTCGTCGGCTATGGATAAAGGTAAATCTCAAAACCCTACAATTCCTCCTTCTTCCGTCAAAAAACCATACCCAGATCCTAAACCCACGAAAACTGATGGTTGGCAGATTGTCACGGGTAAAAAATCTAGGAAAAATACTATTTTAAATCATAAATCCACTTTACCCACTGCTTTGGCGAAAGGGGGGGAAATTCCGGCCACCTTGGAGGTTGGAACCACCACCAACGTGTCAAAACAGACCCTCACGTTAAAAAACACAAAAAATTCGAGCAAAATTTTAATTTCCGTGGAAAATCTGGCACACGAAAACAACCTCGAACCCTACTGGCCACACCACGGAACCCTAGCTCGACCCACTGTACACCCCCATCCGCCATCACACTGCCCATGCCTGGCCATGCCATAGCCGGGCCTAACCTAGAAAAACCCTAGCCCAATACCACCTAACCCTAACCCTAAACCATCTACCCAAACCCCAGTCACCCGCTTCTGAAACCCTACCGCGGCAGGCCGCGGCCATACCACTCCCCACCCGCTGCACCCTCCCACCCACGTTTCCCACAACCCACGTCGGCCCACCCCCCTCAACCAAAACCACCTCAAAAAATCCTAAAAACCCATCCGAAACCCTACCCATTACTCTGACCAGGCGACCACGCGACCGACGACTCCACTAACTGCACTCCATGATACGGATCGCACTCCAACCCCACCAGATCTACCCCACCACCTAACCCGCCGCCCAACACCCTGCATCCAAAACCCTACTAAAAAACACGTTGAAACCCTACCCATTAAACTGACCCGACCCGTTACCCTAACCCGCACAAACTCTGACCCGACCCTAACCACCTCGATCCCCTACCCCTCCCCTATCAGCCCATATCCAAATTTCACCATCGATACCACCCCTAAACCCTAAAATACGTCGAAAACCCAACACTGGCCCGACCCGACCCATCAACCCGACCGACAACCCGACCTAATCTTAAGCAGACCCCCTGCAGACCAAAGACATACCCCCAACCTCAAACAATTACCCCATTAAAACCTTTAAATAAAAAAGCCCAAATCCAAAGCCCAAACACAATTCAAAAAATCCAAGATATTTCAAGCCCAAATTCAATTTCGGATACGGGCTCCACTACCCATCCTCAAATAACATCAACCAATAAGCCCAATGCTAATTCAAAGCCCACTACCTCAAAAAACTCAACCGCCCAAAATTGGCTTAAAAATGCCTTCTCTTTCCCTCCGCAACCTTGTACCCTTAATAAATCTTCATCAGACATACCTTCCAACAACACTACCTTTACCAAACCTTTGGATACTGATAGTGTAAGGAGGAAGTGGTGTGAGACGGATGGAGAAGAGTCTAATAATGATTATGAGCACAAATGGTCAGTATCTGATATAGCATTACTACGGGAGGCCTTTGATAGGGAAATGGAAATGGAAGGTGAATTCTGTGGTATGACGAAGTTTGAGGATGTTATAAAGCACACCCTAAGTAGTCGGAACGCACACTTCACGGTAAAGGAATACTTGGAGATGTTTGTTCCCTCGGAAGAGGATAGACAGGAATGGGCCATGGAATTGTATGATTCAGATCCAAGCCCACTTGCTGTTGAGTATGGATCAGATGAAGAAATACTTGATGATGAGGATCTTCAAATAGCACTTGGTCACATGTTTCATGGAGTGCCAGATTCACCAGCTATGATTGAAGAGATGAGGAGATATGATGAAGCAATGCAACAAGTTGGGACTTCATCAACACAATGTGCCAAAGAAGCGAGTAAGCTAAAAACCGGCACTCCAGCGATTTACCACTGATCAATGAAGAAATGATCCTATATCACGGACTTAGAAGACAAGGAAGAGAAGATACAGGTTAGAAGATTTTATAAGTTCAGAGTTTAGATGTCCTAGCTTTGTTCTTATATTACTACTCTACCATAGTATCATAATTTGTAATATCATCATAGAGTGCATTATAAACTCTATGATGATCATAGCTTATTTGATTTTAGCTTCTTCTTTCTTTTTACATTCGGGATAGACCTATGCTTCAGACAGACTAGCGTGACGTAAAGGACTAATCCCTTTATTAGTCTGTAATTCCCATTTGGGCCCCCTTTATTTCATTATTTATAAAATAACTCGCCAACGTGCCTGGATGATTATTTAAAAAAAAAAACCTAAACCCTAAACCCTAAACCCTAAACCCTAAACCCTAAACCCTAAACCCTAAACCCTAAACCCTAAACCCTAAACCCTAAACCCTAAACCCTAAACCCTAAACCCATCCAACAGCATTTGGCCCAATGGTCAAAGGTTAGGCTAAGGATACCATGTGTGGGAGGTCTTGGGTTCGATTCCCCATATCAGCAGAGGTGAGATTAATTGCCATTCTGCAGGGCAAGGGAGCTAACCTAAGCCTCTAACACGGATGGAATTACTCATAAAAATCCTCCAAACGTGTAGGACAAGCGGAGGCGATTCCGTAGGTCCAGCCTAGGAGGGTCTGTTGATAAGGAGGATTCGAACCCGAGACCACACGCTAAAAATGACTAATAATTAACCACTCAACGGCTAAATAAAAGCCAACATTTTAACATTTTTTAAATTTTGCTCTCCCCTCTCTCCTCCAAAAATCGGAAAACCCTAGATCTAGCCGCCACCCCTTTCCGGCCACCATGGCCGTCGTGGCCACTGGCCGGCCACCTCCTGTGGTCGGCCACCACCCCACCACCATTTCCCACCCCCCCCACCTTTTCAGAAATCCTAAAATCGAACCCTACCCTCCCGGTTTCCGTCGAGACAGTGACGGCGGCGGTGTCAAACCCTAACGCCGCCACACCCTTCCCTTCCCCTCGAATTGCGGGCCTCTTCAACCTATCACCTATCTGCATGTTGAACCTACACTTATGTTTGAGGAGGAAGAAATTGAAGTTATGATTGAAAAACAAAATTTGAAACTTGCGGTGATTGGTAAGTTTTCAAATGGTTGGACGGATTTTGATTTCTTGCGAAAGGAAATTCCTAAGCAATGTGGATTAAAATCTGAGGTTAATATAGGGTTGTTGCATAATCGTCATATTCTAATTCGTTGTTCTATTGAAGAAGATTATGATGTTTTGATGTCAAGCCCTAGTTTTTGGATTAAAGAACGAAACAAGATGTTGTTGATGAGAACATTTATTTGGAATGTTAATTTTAATCCGGAAGAGGAGTCAAATATAGCTTGGGGATGGATCTCATTTCCCAATCTTCCGCCAAACTTTTTTGGCCATTCGGCCATGTTCACTTTAGCTTCGGCTGGGAAACCTATTGCCTAGATTCGCCACCATGAAGAAGACAAGGCCAAGTTGTGCTAGGGTTAAGGTTGAAGTGGACTTATTAAAAGTTCACCCTCAAAATATTCAAATCTCTTTCAAGAAGAATGGTATTGTTCATACAAAAGTACAAAAAATTAGGTTTGATTTCATTCCTAAGTATTGTACTTCTTGCAAATTACAAGGTCATGATATTGAAGGATGTTGGATTTTAAATCCGGATTTGAGACCAAAGAAGGATGACAAAGGTGATGGATCTATGGAAAAGGCAGCGGATTTGACAAAAGGTAATCTTCCTAACCCTACCCCCCCCTCTACTTCCGTCAAAACCCACCTCCCAGATCCGAAACCCAATAAACCCCACGGATGGCAGGAGGTTACGGGAAAAAAGAAAAAAAATACCACCAATCAAAACCCCAAAACCAATTTTCCGGCTACCATGGTGGTCGGAACCACCACCAACACGTCAAATCTGACCACCCAAGCGAAAAATCCAAAAAACCCTACCCAAAAATTAATTTCCGACGCCGGAAATAATGGCCACGGAAATTCTTCGGAACCTACGGCGGCCACCACGACACGGAACCTGCCACACCCACGAACCACCCCCGACGCCGCGCCGCCATAGCCCGCATTCTTCTTTGGGCTAACCTAGCCAAACCACAGCCCAAATCCACCTAGCCCTAACCCTAATCCACCATCCAAAACCCTAGCCGCCACCCACTTTGAAACCTACCCACGACAGGCGAGACCCGGTGCCCAACACCCCCCGCCAGACCAACCACCCAACCCACGTACCCCCCCACTCCCCTCGATCAACCCCCCACTATCAAAACCACCAACAAAAACCCTAAACTACCCTTCGAAACCCTACCCGTTGCATTGACGGGCGACCCACCAACCCGGGCCGAGACCCGGTCGACACCCCGCTGCCGGATCCACCCCATCAATATACTCCCACCACGGCGACCAACCGGATCCGAAAATACCCTTTAAATCCGTCGAAACCAGTCGTGGGTTTGACGACCGACCAGTGCCTGACCGACCCATTAACCCGATCCAGTGCGCCCAACCCTAACCCAGCAGACCCAATTACCCTACCCCGGTACCCTAGTCCTGACACCGTTCCTCCCCTAACTAGCCCCTTCCGAAACTACCACAAAACCCTAAGCCCACGGTAACCATACCCAATGCCCCGACCCGACCCAACTCCAAAACCCGACCCAACAAACTCTCCACCCCGACCCAGCCCCCCTTCCAACTCACCCTCTACATCGTACTCCCCAACCCGAACACTCTAACCGTAAAATCGTATCGTAACCACCCCGAAACCCAAATCAAAATAACCAATTTACCAATCCCAAAGCCCAATCACTTTAAGACAAGTCAAGAAAATTCAAGTCCAAACTCTATCTCAGACACGGGCTCCACTACTCAACCCCAAACAAAATCTACCACCAAGGTAACCACTAATTCTAAGCCCACATCCAATAAAAATCCATCGGCCCAAAATTGGCTTAAAAATGCCTTTTCCTTTCCTCCTCAACCTTGTACATTAAATAAAGCCTCATCAGACATTCCTTCCAATAAGACTACCACCGCCAAATCTTTGGAGTACCGATAGTAGCGGGAGGCGGTGTGAGACAGATGGATATGTTTCACGTGATTCTTCACATAAGCTATCAAAAGCCGAGATTGCGAGAACCGTGAAGCCTTTGATCAGGAAATGAAAAGTGATGGTGAATTCTATGGTATGACAAATTTTGAAGATGTCTTAAGGAATTCCGACATGATTATTTCCTCCACAGAAGATAGACGGGATTGGACCATGGAACCGTATGAACCTGAACCAAGACCGCTTGCTATTGATGAAGGTATGGAAGAAGATATACTTGATGATGAGGAGCTTCAGATAGCTCTTGGTCACATGTTTCAGGGCGTCCCTGATGCAGCGGATATGTTTGCTGAGATGAAAAGAATCGATAAGCAATACAAGGCTAGAATAGAATGTGAGTCTTCAACAAAGACAAAGAACAACGTAAGGTAAACAAGCTAAAAAGCCGATACTCCCATTGGCAGTAACCACAAGATCAAAGAAGAAATGATTTTATACCGAGGATTAGTAGATGACGAGGAGGACAAGGTACTTGGGTTTGAAGATTTCATAAGTACAGAGTTTAGAGTTCCTAACTTTGTGATTATATTATTATTCTACCTTAGTATCATCAATTGTAATATCATCATAGAGTGCATTATAAACTCTATGATGATCATAGCTTATCTGATCTTAGCTTCTTCCTTCTTTTTACACTCGGGATAGACCTAAGCTTCGCCTACATAGGGTTAGCAGGCGCGAGATAGGACATGTCCTGATTGAGTCTGTATCCCCCTTTTGGGCACCTGTTTCATTTCTGGTATTAATAAAATAACACAGCCAACGCTGGATGATTACTTAAAAAAAAAAAAAAAAAAAAACCCTAAACCCTAAACCCTAAACCCTAAACCCATTTTTTTTTTTTTATTTTTTTTTGCTCTCTTCTCTCCTCTCTTGAGACGATTTCCGGCAACCACCTCCGGCCAAGCTCCGGCGTAACTAACACCGGCCATTATGGCCATTATGGCCACTGGACAGCCACCCCCCACGGCTGTCCCACCACCACCAACAACCAATACTTCCGACGTCACCACCAGTCAAACTCCGGCGAAGCAGATCCGGCCAGAAATGGCCGTCTTGCCCACGAGACAGCCACCTACGGTGATTGTACAACACAATTCAACCACAACAAATTCCCACAAACCACCATCTTATGCAGATTTATTCAAACCATCAACACTAAACCCGAAACCCACTATCACCGACGGTGGAAATTCTGGCGAAGTACAAGAATTAACGAACAAAACACCTACTCGAATCCCTTTGAAGACTATTTCGTACTATGAAGGGGAACCGTCAGTGATGTACGACATCAAAGAAATAGAAGAGATGATTCATCAACAAGATTTAAAGTATGCAGTGGTGGGCAAATTCAGTTATGGCTGGCCGGAGATGAGTGTTCTTCGTGAGGCAATTCCACTTCAATGTGAATTAAAAGGTGGAGTTAAGATTGGCTTACTGTGCAATCGACATGTACTAATTCGTTGTACTCTCTTTGAGGATTACATGATGTTAATGGGAAAACCTAATTTTTGGATCAAAGAAAAGAAATATTACTATACAATGAGAACATTCAAGTGGACTCCATGGTTTAATCCTGAGGAGGAGACAAGCACTGCAATGGCATGGATTTCATTCCCTTCTCTACCTCCGAATTTCTTTGGAGAAGAACAATTATTCACACTTGCGTCTGCAGCAGGTATTCCTCTTGTCACTGATTTAGCTACTAAAAATAAAACTAGACCTAGCTGTGCTAGAGTCAAAATTGAGATTGATTTGCTAAAAGATCACCCTAAAAGAGTTCAAATTCGTGTTAAAAATGGTGAACAAATTATGACTCAATGGATTCCTATCAATTATGATTTTCTTCCTAAATATTGTAAAAATTGTAAATTACAAGGTCATAATGAATTAGATTGCTGGAATTCGAATTCAGTTATCAATGTTGACGGGGGAGAGGGTGGCCAGAAAGAGGGAAGTGACGGGAATGGAGAGGAGGAGAGTGAGGGTGGCGGCGTTAGGCAGAATCATAGACAACACCCTAGGTCTTTTGGTGAGATAGAGGAAGGAGGGAAAGTCGACGACGGGAAAGAGGGTGTAGTGATGTTTGACGACGGGAAGAAGGGGGTAGAGGGAGGAGGCGGCGCAACTGGTGGGCCCAGGCAGAACCCTAATACTAGGGGTATTGACGGAAAAGGTAAGGAAACACTAACCCTAGGAGCCATTAATGGAGAGATACAACATTCTAGATATTTTCCTTATAAAAATCCGAATTTCCACCCTGCTAGTACTTCTAATATTAATAGTAGTCGAAATTTAGGTCAAGGTAGAGTAACTGATGAGTTGGATATTATTAATGGTTGGAAGGTAGTACAAAATAAGAGATATGTTCCTAAAAATAGTCTTAATCAACAAGGAAAGGTTATTAATAACTCTACTAATATGGTAGGTAATAATTCTAATTCTAATAGGTTAGATGTTTCAGGAAATATAATAGTTGTCAATGATAAAGATATTATTAATGAAGAGATTATTCATAATAAGGAAGAACCCAATAATAGCATAACTCTACATAGTAAGATTTCTACCAATGCCATAAATAAACATCAACAAAGTATTGACCAACCTTTACCACAAAATCAGCCCCATATACCAAAAATAACTCCACAAAACCCTATCCACACCCTTCCTACCGTTATGCCACGTCAAAACCCTAATACCACCCATCCTAGGAACCCTAGCCCCCCACGAAACCCTAAAACCGCCCATAATCTAAACACTATACCTAATAATACCCTAGAAACCCAAGATCGAAACCCAGCAACCACTAATGTTTTACCTACTATTACTTACAATAATTCGGCCCAGCAGACCCAGGTTCGAACCCCCACTACTTCTCCACATAAGTCTAATAATAATACCACCCCCACCCAGGTTCGAACCCCTTCAAAAAATAATCCCCTTATTTCTTTTAACCATACTAATTCTGTGACCCTTTCTCGTCATACCCCAGATCGCACCCACCCTCAAATTCAACAAAATAACCTAACTGTCCATACCCAGGTTCGAATCCCCACAACCTCACTTCAGAATTTTAACGTGACTATCCCCCCCCAAGATCGATCCCCCTCAGCCACCAATAATCCTCCTAATGTTAATACCCCTGCCCAGATTCGATACCCCTCACCTACAAACCAACAACCTATACCCCCCCTAGAACGAACCACCGAGACCACTAAATCCCCCCAAAATTCTTCCCCTACCCTTGATCGAACCCCTATAACCTCAGAAATTAATACCAATAATAAACCCCCAAGCTATTCCCTTCTTGTCCACGATCGAACCCCCACAGAACCCACAAAACCCCAACATTATTTCCTTCAAACTATCAACGCCTCTACCACAATTCGAACCCCTACAACTTCTCAAATACCTTTCCCCCCCTATACCGTGACTAACTCCCAACCTCCCCAACCTACCTTTGATCATACTCCTTCACTTAAACACACCAACAACGTGACTCAACCACCTCAGATTCGTACATCCCCAACAACACAACCCTTGACCCAAATTCGAACCCCTAACCAAGACAACCACATTCGGATGCCGTCAATAGCTAAACAAATTAATTTCACTAATTCTATCATAGACTCATCACAAAATGCACCCCAAACTGACCACTTAGTACCTTTGACCTCTACAAACCATACCCTAACAAACCACGACTCCCTAGAATCTCATAACAATATTCCTGCCACCCCTAACCCCTATGAGGTTCTTAATAATCTTGACACTGGTAATTTGTTGGATAAAAATGAGGAGCGAATAGAGACAGATGGCATCATGGAGATATGGAGAGATAATATAGATAATTTAGGGGATGTCCCTATTAATAAGGAATGTAGTGAGATACCTTCTAATAATACCTCGGATTTGATTAGAAGACAATGGTGTGAAGAAGAAGAGGAGGAGAGAGAGGAGGGGGAATTTATTTGCTCAGAGGAATCTGGAAATTATAATTCTCTTGCAGTACAGGAACTTTTGGTTACTAACTATGCAGGTACATGTAGGGAAATTGACTCTACTACAGATCCAAGTGTTGAAGAAATTTCTAAGGACTTGAACAATAACATTAAAAATAAGAGAAATATCACAGATACGTCAAGGAATCCGGATAGACAAGGGAGGAATAGAATGGTAGAAGAAGAAGTTTCTTCTAGGAAAAGAAGTGTGAGCAGATCGAGAAATAATATGCCTATGAAGAGCTCCAAAATTATAGCAGCAGTTCCTAGAAGGAATATAAAGTCAAAATCTAAATGAATGCAATCATATGGAATATCAGGTCTGTTAAGACACAGAAAGCATTCTCTAGGCTTACAGATCTTCACCGGAAACATAAGTTCTTTGTCATTGGAATTCTTGAACCAAAACATGGTATTCAAAAAATGGAGTGGTGCAGAAGGAAATTGGGTATGGAACACGCTTATTATAATGATACGGAGAAAATTTGGGTCTTTGTGGACTCAGAATGGCATCACAACATGTTGACTAACAACTCGCAGCAGATTACTTTGGCATTAAAACACAATAGTACTCATATGGAACTAGTCCTCACAGTGGTATATGCAGATTGTGACAGTCATAACAGGATTCATCTTTGGGATTCTTTATCTGACATGGCTATTTCTATGACTAGACCTTGGTTGATTGGAGGAGATTTCAATGCAATTACTAAGCCTGAAGAAAAATATGGAGGAAGGCCTTTCAATATCAGGAATGTGGAAGATTTCATACAGTGTATACATACTTGTAATGTTAATGATTTGGGCTATACAGGGTCTACTTACACGTGGTGGAACGGCAGAGCAGGAGATGATTTTGTGTTTGAACGTATTGATAGATGTTTAGGGAATGATGAGCTACAACAGCTTTTTCCAGGATTGGAGATTACTCATTTGATTCGCACAGGCTCAGATCATGCCCCGTTATTGATAAACTTCAAGCAGCACATCCATTCACATCACAAAAGACCATTTCGATTTTTGAATTTCTGGACTCAACATGAAGATTTTTTGACGATAGTAGAAGAAAGCTGGAGAGAACATGCTGAGGGCAATGCTTTCTGGAAATTTAACTCTAAACTTAAGAGATTAAAGAAAGTTCTTTCAGTATGGAGTAGGGCAACCTTTGGCAATATATTCCAGAAAGTCACCGATCTTGAACAAGTTATCAAAGCTCATGAGATTATATTCGAAGCTGACCCGTCCGTTGATAATAGGACTGAACTTTCGAAAGTAGAAGCTGAAATGCTGAGGGCTAAGTCTATTGAGGAGGATTATTATAAACAGAAATCTGGAATGTCTTGGTTCGCTGAAGGAGATAGAAATTCGAAGTTTTTTCACGCTACTGTTAACGGTCGTCGTAAAAGACTACAACTAAGGAGGATTCAGGATAACACAGGTACATGGCTAGAGGATGACCAGGATATTGCTAACGAAGCTGTCAGATTTTACAAAGAGCAATTTACAGAAACGACAGATAACACTCAAGAAGATATCCTGAATTTTATTGATAAAAGTGAAGAAGTTGATAAAATGAATGAAAGTTTGATCCAATTACCCACAAAGGATGAAGTTAGAGCAGCAGTCTTTGGTCTCAATCCACATAGTTCTGGAGGCCCGGACGGTTTTCATGGCATTTTTTATCAGACTTGCTGGGAGATCATTGGGAATGATGTAGTAGATATGGTTATTTCTTTCTTCAGAGGTAGGGAGCTCCCCAGGTATGTCACTCACACTAATCTTATTCTTATTCCTAAAAAACAGGTGATGACTACTTTTGGTGACATGCGTCCTATTAGTCTTAGCAATTTTCTCAATAAAATTCTTTCCAGAGTCATTCATAATAGGTTATCAGCTCTCCTTCCTAGTTTGATATCACAGAACCAGGCGGGTTTTGTAAAAGGTAGGAATATCATTGAAAATATTTTACTTGCTCAAGAGATTACTAAAGACATCAGACTCAGAAATTCGAATGGTAAGCGACATAATATGATTATGAAACTCGACATGACCAAGGCATATGACAGACTTTCTTGGAGCTTTCTTATGAAAGTGTTGCGCAGAATGGGATTTGGGGAAACCTTTATTGGTCATGTATATGAGTTGTTTGCTCATGATTGGTATTCGATTTTGATAAATGGATGACCTCATGGGTTCTTCAAATCTTCTCGAGGGGTGAAACAGGGGGATCCTCTCTCCCCTACTTTATTCATTATTGCTGCGGAGACTTTGTCCAGAGCTCTCAATTCTCTTAACAGGGACCCGGGATTTCATGGTTTTGGAATGCCGAAGCAGAGTCCTAAGATCAATCACTTGTGTTATGCCGACGATACTATTATTTTTGCCTCTCATTGTCAATATTCCTTGCAAAATATTATGCATGTTCTAAACAGGTATGAACAAGCCTCAGGGCAACTGGTGAATAAAAGTAAAAGCGCCATCTATTTGCATGCTTCTGCTCCAGATATTGTTGTTCAAGATATTGAACACATTACAGGTATGTCCCGACAATCCTTTCCTATTACATACCTGGGCTGCCCTTTATTCTACAGTACCCCTCAACTATCTTTTTATAATGATATTTTGACTAAGATCCGGAACAAATTACAAGGATGGAAAGGTAAGCTTCTATCCTTTGGAGGTAGAGCTGTTCTGGTTAACCATGTTTTGCAGGCTATGCCCATTCACCTATTGTCGGCTACGGATCCTCCAGAGTTCGTTCTAAAAAAGTTATATAAAATCTTCGCACAATTCTATTGGAGTAATAATGTGGGGGAATGGGGGCGTCACTGGGCTAGCTGGGATCATATATGTCTTCCGCAATCAGAAGGTGGTCTTGGCTTCAGAAACCTGAAAGATATCTCCTCAGCCTTATTTGCAAAATTGTGGTGGAATTTTCGTACCAAGAAGTCTTTATGGAGAGACTTTATGAGCAACAAGTATCTTAAACATCATAATTATGCCACTGTCCCTAAGAAAGGTTCACAAATATGGAGGAAAATGTTGGATGCTAGAGACCATACTGAGCAGTACATTTGGTGGCAATTGAAGAATGGTACTATCTCGTTCTGGGATGACAACTGGACAGGACTTGGTGCTATTCGAGAACAGGATAATGTTATAGTTACAGAGGCTATCCAGAATGTGAAAGAGGTGGTGACAAATGATAAGTGGAATGAAGATATGTTATTACAGAATCTGCCGAGAGACATGGTAAATCATATTATGCAAAAGGTAAATCCTCCTAAGTATGTGAATGATTTGGATGCAGTAGACACACCTTGGTGGACGAAAGAGGCAGATGGGGAGTTCTCGATTAAATCTGCTTGGGACTTACTTCGTCAGAGGGGGGCTAATTTTACAGATCATGTCAAAATTTGGGTCAAGGGACTGCCGTATAAAATATCCTTCAACATGTGGAGATTAAGGAATGAAAAGTTACCTTTGGATGATATTGTGAAGAGCTGGGGATACGAGATGCCATCCAAATGTAACTGTTGTAACAACCCACATGAAGAAACGATCAATCACGTCTTTGCACAGGGTGAGATAGCACAGCAGGTGTGGAGACTTTTCTCAGGCGTCGCAGGCATTACTATTACAGGTTTACCACTAGATCAGATCATTAACGAGTGGTGGCATGCGAATGTTTTACCCAGAATCAAACCCTTCTATTATGCTATTCCGAGCATCATCATTTGGGAGTTATGGAAAAGACGGAATGATGTGAGACATGATAGGCAGACTACGGTAGCCAGAGTCATCTATCAGATTTCGTCAACTATTCAGAGCTTGGTGAGATTGCGGAGACCGAAGATTAATCCAGTACCTCATAGATGGAATGATATTCTTATTCGACTTAATGAAGAGATTGAGGTGCCTAAAGTCACTTTGGTCTTATGGTGCTTTCCGACGACAGGAATTTGGAAATGTAATACCGATGGGGCTACCAGAGGCAATCCTGGGAGAAGCGCTTATTCTTTTTGTGTAAGGGATGATAAAGGCAACTTGATATATGCTGAGGCTAAAGAAATTCAGGAGGCTACAAATACGGAATCAGAGGCTAGGTATTATCTAGAGGCAATGATCAGTAAAGCGCATAAAGAACATTCATATATTATTGAGACTGATTCTAGACTTATGCTAATGGTTCTCATGAAGAAGTGGAAACCCCCTTGGAGAATTATCATTTGGGTCGAGGAGATTTTTGAGATGATAGCAGAGACCAATGTTACTTTTCAGCACATCATGAGAGAAGGTAATCAGTTGGCCGACCACCTAGCGAATTTGGCTCTTGACAGTGGGCCGGTCGAGGCTCACATTTTTGATCAATTGGATAGCAAAGGCAGGAGGATTCTCAACTGTGACAAGCTTCAATGCCCTTATCTGAGAATAAGGGAGCCGAGTTATTGATGGATTTTCCTATTCAAGAGGAGTTGGTCGGGAACAGACACTATTATGCTCAAATCCTATGGGAGGAAAGCATAATAGACCCCTTTTCTACTAACTTGGTTTGCTTTTTTGTAGGTATCACATCATTCATTATTACAGGGAGACAGCAACATGCAGGGATATTACAGCACAACTGGATATACACAAACAAAGGAGAGAGGAACAGGACAGCTCGAGGTAGCAGACTCAGAAGATCACTGACTGGATACCTTGACTACATTACATTACTATACAGGCAGATCCTGTACATCTGGAAATCCGAGTGGTACAGACTTGGAGGACCCATGATACAGGACCATACATCTTTACAGACTAGAGGACTTTCTGGGAGAAGGGACGTTATCACAGCTCTTCAGCATATGTCCATGTAGAGCGCAGACTTGATTCGAGTTATTCGTTTACCATGCATACTGCTGGAGAATACTGGAACTATGAGGTGACCTATCACCAGCGAGTGGTATTAGCATCTAGTTATGCTCATTCTCCTGGTGGTGCGATGCCACATAGGGAAGGTTATTTCCGCGGTTTGGTATCTGACAGATATGACGATGGACTGCAGAGTTTTAGAGACATGATATACACTGGTGAGAGTATCGGTGGATTGTGCATCTAGGATCCAGACTGGGGACACAATCATGCTTGACACATTACATCATTCTGGGAAGTTACACATGAGATTTCCACTACATTGGCAGACTACTTTCCTTAGCCTAGATCTTTCTTATAGTTTTTTACATTTTATATTGTCATTTTGGACACATAGTTCCAAAATGATGCATAGGTTATTTGATTCATTCTGTAGCCTTTTGGCATTTATTCTCAAACTCTGTACTTTTCATTTTCATTATTAATAAAATAACCTAGGCCCACAAGCCTAGTGGATTATTTAAAAAAAAAAAAAAAAAAAAAAAAAACCCTAAACCCAAAACCCTAACCCTCACGAGATTCAACCCCCAAACCTCAACCTCAACCACTGAACTCAACCACAACCACAACTCAACCCTGAACCCCAACAGAACTCGAACCCTGAACTCAACTCGAACACAACCCCGAACTCAACTCAACCACAGACTCGAACCTGAACCTCAACCCCGAACTGAACCTCAACTCAACCCCGAACTCGAACCACGAACCACGAACCTCAACCACAACTCAACCCTGAACCCCGAACCTCGAACTGAACTAAACCCTGAACCCTAAACCCTAAACCCTAAACCCTAAACCCTAAACCCTAAACCCTAAACCCTAAACCCTAAACCCTAAACCCTAAACCCTAAACCCTAAACCCATCCAACAGCATTTGGCCCAATGGTCAAAGGTTAGGCTAAGGATACCTTGTGTGGAGGTCTGGGTTCGATTCCCATATCACAGGAGTGAGATTAATTGCCATTCTGCAGGGTGGAGTAGCTAACCCTAAGCCTCTAACACGGATGGAATTACTCATGAAAAATCCTCCAAACGTGTAGGGACAAGCGAGGGCGATTCCGTAGTCCAGCCTAGGGGGTCTGTTGATAAGGAGGATTCAACCCGAGACCACGCGCTAAAAATGACTAATAATTAACCACTCAACGGCTAAATAAAGCCAACATTTATCCAACAAAGATTTGGCCCAATGGTCAAAGTTAAGAAGGATGCTCCTCAGAGACCGTGGTTCGATTCCCAATATGAAGGTGAGATTAATTCCTTGCAATTTTATTCGAACGCTCTTAACGAGGCGAATAAAAAGTGGTTGGGCCCTCGCCGAGTACCAGGCTAAACGGATTCCTCTATACCTACAAGAGGGCCCACCGATTAAAAAGGACACTCCGGAGCAGCCCAAGCCCAGAGGAATTGGTCTGTACGCCTTCAAACGGTATGGGCCTGGTTGTCTAAGTTTAGGGTGCCTATCATAGCGACTTCGAACTCAGGGCCTTCAAGCACATGGGAAACACATAATAAAAAAGACTAAATAATTAACCACTCAACGGCTAAATAAAGCCAACATTTTTACATTTTTTATTTTTATTTTTAACATTTTTTAAAATTTTGCTCTCCCCTCTCTCCTCAAAAAATCGGTAAAACCCTAGGGCAGCCGCCACCCACCACCGGCCACCATGGCCGTCACGTCCTCCGGCCGGCCACCTCCTGTGGTCGGCCAACACCACACCGTTACCACCCACCCCCCTACCTTCTCAGATGTGGTCAAATCGACCCCTACCCCGTCGGTTTTCCCCTTAACTGTGGCGGCGGCGGCGGCAAACCCTAGCGCCGCCGTCGACCTTCTACCCCTCTCCTCGAAATCCGTGTCCCTAAAACCTATCTCTTACCTTCATGGTGAACCAATGGTGATGTTTGAGGAGGATGAAATTGATTTTATGATTGAAGAACAAAATTTGAAACTTGCGGTCATTGGTAAGTTCTCAAATGGTTGGACGGATTTTGATTTCTTGCGAAAGGAAATTCCTAAGCAATGTGGATTAAAATCTGAGGTTTCCATAGGTTTGTTGCATAACCGTCATATTCTTATTCGGTGTTCTATTGAAGAAGATTATGACATCTTAATGTCAAGCCCTAGTTTTTGGATTAAGGAGAAGAATAAATTGTTATTGATGAGAACATTCATTTGGAATGTTAATTTTAATCCTGAAGAGGAGTCGAATATTGCCTGGGGATGGATCTCATTTCCAAACCTTCCTCCTAATTTCTTTGGTCATTCTTCATTGTTCACGTTGGCGGCGACGGTGGGGAAACCCATAGCCCTAGATTCGGAGTCAATGAAGAAGACAAGGCCCAGTTGTGCTAGGGTTAAGGTTGAAATGGATTTGTTAAAAGTTCATCCTCAAAAAATTCAAATCTCTTTCAAGAAGAATGGAATTGTTTATACAAAAGAGCAAAAAATTAGGTTTGATTTCATTCCTAAGTATTGTACTTCTTGCAAATTACAAGGTCATGATATTGAAGGATGTTGGAATTTAAATCCGGATTTGAGACCAAAGAAGGATGACAATGGAGATGGATCTATGGAAAAGGTGGTGGATTTGACAAAAGGTAATCTTCCAAACCCTACCCCCCCTTCTACACGGATGGAATTACTCATAAAAAATCCTCCAAACGTGTAGGGACAAGCGGAGGGCGATTCCGTAGGTCCAGGCCGGAGGGGGGGTCTGTTGATAAGGAGGATTCGAACCCGAGACCACGCGCTAAAAATGACTAATAATTAACCACTCAACGGCTAAATAAAGCCAACATTTTATCCAACAGCATTTGGCCCAATGGTCAAAGGTTAGGCTAAGGATACCATGTGTGGGAGGTCTTGGGTTCGATTCCCATGCCAGAGGTGAGATTAATTGTCATGCGAGGGTGAAGGAGTAGCTAACCCTAAGCCTCTAACACGGATGGAATTACTCATGAAAAATCCTCCAAGCGTGTAGGGACAAGCGGAGGCGATTCAAAGTGCAGTCGGTAGGAGGTGCGTTGATTAGGAGGATTCGAACCCGAGACCACGCGCTAAAAATGACTAATAATTAACCACTCAACGGCTAAATAAAGCCAACTTTTATCCAACAAAGATTTTGGCCCAACGGTCAAAGGTTAGGCTAAGGATACCTTGTGTGGGAGGTCTTGGGTTCGATTCCCCATATCAGCAGAGGTGAGATTAATTGCCATTCTGCAGGGGCAAGGGGAGTAGCTAACCCTAAGCCTCTAACACGGATGGAATTACTCATAAAAAATCCTCCAAACGAGTAGGGACCAGCGGAGGCGATTAGTAGGTCCAGCGGAGGGGGTCTGTTGATAAGGAGGATTCGAACCCGAGACCACGCGCTAAAAATGACTAATAATTAACCACTCAACGGCTAAATAAAGCCAACATTTTATCCAACAGCATTTGGCCCAATGGTCAAAGGTTAGGCTAAGGATACCTTGTGTGGGAGGTCTTGGGTTCGATTCCCCATATCAGCAGAGGTGAGATTAATTGCCATTCTGCAGGGGCAAGGGGAGTAGCTAACCCTAAGCCTCTAACACGGATGGAATTACTCATAAAAAATCCTCCAAACGAGTAGGGACAAGCGGAGGGCGATTAAGTAGGTCGGTAGGAGAGTGCATTGATAAGGAGGATTCGAACCCGAGACCACGCGCTAAAAATGACTAATAATTAACCACTCAACGGCTAAATAAAGCCAACATTTTAATCCAACAGCATTTGGCCCAATGGTCAAAGGTTAGGCTAAGGATACCATGTGTGGGAGGTCTTGGGTTCGATTCCCCATATCAGCAGAGGTGAGATTAATTGCCATTCTGCAGGGGTGAAGGGAGTAGCTAACCCTAAGCCTCTAACACGGATGGAATTACTCATGAAAAATCCTCCAAACGTGTAGGGACAAGCGGAGGGCGATTACGTAGAGTCCAGTAGGGGGGGTCTGTTGATAAGGAGGATTTGAACCCGAGACCACGCGCTAAAAATGACTAATAATTAACCACTCAACGGCTAAATAAAGCCAACATTTTATCCAACAGCATTTGGCCCAATGGTCAAAGGTTAGGCTAAGGATACCATGTGTGGGAGGTCTTGGGTTCGATTCCCATATCAGCAGAGGTGAGATTAATTGCCATTCTGCAGGGGTGAAGGGAGTAGCTAACCCTAAGCCTCTAACACGGATGGAATTACTCATGAAAAATCCTCCAAACGTGTAGGGATAAGCGGAGGGCGATTCCGTAGGTCCAGGCCGGAGGGGGGGTCTGTTGATAAGGAGGATTCGAACCCGAGACCACGCGCTAAAAATGACTAATAATTAACCACTCAACGGCTAAATAAATGTGAAGCCCCAAATTAGTGTTACAATAACAATAAACATTATTGTGTCTATGTGATTATGTTATGACCTTATTCACATTCGAGGACGAATGTTGCTTAAGGAGGAAAGAATGTAAAGTCCGGAAAAAAATAATAATATATAGTTGTTGGTTGGTTTAATAAAAATATATATTTCATAATCTTTTTATAAGGACTACATGACATGTTAGATCAGTGTTACAATAACAATAAACATTATTGTGCCTATGTGATTATGTTATGAACTTATTCACATTCGAGGACGAATGTTGCTTAAGGAGGAAAGAATGTAAAGTCCGGAAAAAAATAATAATATATAGTTGTTGGTTGGTTTAATAAAAATATATATATTTCATAATCTTTTATAAGGACTACATGGCATGTTAGAAATCTATTAGTTGGCAAAATATATAATTCATAACCTTTTATAAGGACTACATGGCATGTTAGAAGTCTATTAGTTGACAAAATATATAATTCAAGCCTTAAAGACTTCAAGAATTAACCACATTAAAAAATCTGCATACACATTTCTTTGGTAAGGAAACAATCTACTTCCCTTCCTCTCCCTTTAACTCCTCCACTCTTGGCTTTCCTCCCATAAGTTATACAAACACCCTTACTTATACATTATACTTGGCACAAACAAAGGACTAGCACAAAGAATACAAAATCAGAAAAAAAACAAGTGAACAAGAAGAGGAAAATCAAAAACATCAAGAGAGGAAGGAGAACAAAAATAGGAATACTAGGGAGCAAGGATCACTTGTAGCAATGAACAACAATCATTTTCACGCTTACAAGGTGAGTTTTCTCACTCAGAAATTCTTGGTAACATCCTTTATTTTTAGTTCAATACATGTTAGAATAAGAATTGAGTGTTGAAAAGAAATATTGAACTTTTGATTGTTTAGACAACTAGTTGCGTCATGAACTTTACGAATTGTTCTCACTGAGTTATAATTGTTAGAATTTGATGAAATTCGGAGGAATTGTACACCTCTCTAATATGATCATATAGAACCAAAAATGAGGTAAAATGGACGTACGGTTTGAAATTTATCATAGTTCAAAGTTCCTGCCTTAGATTTGGTCGAAATTCGGAAAGGCATAATTACGGACTGTTTTTATTGAGTTTTACTTATTAGAATTATATGAAAATTTCCATGTTTGTAAGTCTCTCTGTTACGGACAGATATATATAAAGATTTATTAAAACGGACTTACGAGTTGAGAGTTATTGTAGTTTGAAGTTGCTGCCTCAGATTCGTCGGAATCCAGAAGGGCAGGACGTTGAAACGTAAAACTGTACTAATCTGTGGGGAATATGAAAATTGTTTCTAAATGAAAGTTCTATATCTCTTTGTTGTGAACATTTTGAGACCTTACGGGGGTCTATCCGACTTACGGATTGAGAGTTATCGCTGTTTAAAGTTTCTGCCTCGGATCTATCGAGATTCAGGAAGGGCAGCGAATAAAAGTGTAAAACTGTACCAAATGGTACAGAATATGAAAGAATGGTTCACATGGAGACGTGTATCTCTCTGTTCTCGTCGTTTTGAGATTTTATGGGGCTTGAACGGGTTTACAGATTAGGAGTTATGACTATTCTAAGATTGGGTGTTGTTTAATAAATATTCTGCGAAATAAATTTCATGTGGCTGTTTTGAGGATAAATTTGTGTTAGTTACCCAAAATAGTTTTAAATGAAATTTGGTACAGTGAAAGATCCCGTCTTACCTTAGTTTCGCTGAGAAACACCTTAGTTGGAGTTATGGTTAAAAAGTTATAATCGTTACAAGTATGAATGACAGAATGTTAGAAAGATAATAGTATTTATTTGATCTTCGAAAAATATGAAAAGTGAATACGTGTTCACATAAATATATAAATATATAATGGATCGGGTTGCGCGCAACAAAACGTAAAGTGAATACGCGTTCACAAATACGTAAACATAATGGATCGGGTTGCGCGCAACAAAACGTAAAGTGAATATATGTTCACAAATACGTAAATATAATGGATCGGGTTGCGCCGCAACAAAGCGTAAAGTGAATACGCGTTCACAAATACGTAAACATAATGTATCTGGTTGCACGCCGCAAAACGTAAAGTGAATATATGTTCACAAATACGTAAATATAATGGATCGGGTTGCGCCGCAACAAAACGTAAAGTGAATACGCGTTCACAAATACGTAAACATAATGGATCGGGTTGCGCGCAACAAAACGTAAAGTGAATATATGTTCAAAAATACGTAAATATAATGGATCGGGTTGCGCGCAACAAAACGTAAAGTGAATACACATTCACAAATACGTAAACATAATGGATCGGGTTGCACGCCGCAACAAAACGTAAAGTGAATACGTGTTCACAAATACGTAAATATAATGGATCGGGTTGCACGCAACAAATATGAAAGATGAATACGTGTTCACCTATATATAAATATGAAAAGTGAATACGCGTTCACAAATATATAAATGTAATAAACATGTGGAAATGCAGGGAATGTCTTAACGATAATACGAGATAAAATGAAGTGTTAGTTAAACCGAGAATTTCCTATGAGGAGTTGTTGCATATTTAAAGATGTTGTAACTCGATATGTTTTTGCAATATGCTTATTACGTTATAATGTGGTTGCACTTGGAATATTGTGGTGTTACTTTGAATTGCGGTAGGTTCTCCACCCTGGATGGTAGGTCGACTTTTTATTAACATGTTTGAGCGTGATAGAGGAAAGGCTCCACGCCAAGGCTAGCGATCGTCCATGCCTCTTGTCATACCAAGTCCATTGCTTGGGCTTGGTACTCGTCAGTTGAATGTCGGTTCAGTGTCTCGAAATGCCCGTGGAATGGTCTCCTTCCAACTTAGAATAATATTTGTCAAGATGTCTATGTAGAAACAATATTTGCAGTATGGGCTCGCGTTATATTTTCAATAAAGTCATAAACAAATTTCTTTATTGTTATTTTTATTAATAGCTCGTATTTGAATATAAGTTTAAATTTCAATAAAGAGAATTAAATGGTGCTCTGGTGGAAAATAATTGTCCAGTGCCATCACGCCTAAGTAAAGACTTAGGAAAATTTGGGGCGTGACAAGTTGGTATCGAGCTAAACCAGTTAAGAGATTCTAGGAAGTTTTTCTTGAGTTGGGTGTTTGAACGGTTACTTATTGCGGCTGTGTGCGCGCCACCTTAGTAATAAGTAAACGGAATAACATCCTAAAGTTTCACTTCTTTCATACTCTTCTCGTGCCTATCTTGAGTCTTTTCAAAGACTTGGTTCTCGTACTACCTCCTTCAAAGGATTGTGGAAGGGAGTGTACAACGATAAAATAACTGGATGTACTGCACCACCGACAGAAAAGGTAGGAGAGGTACCAGATAGACTATGGGGCAAATTTTGTGAGAATAAGGGAACATATCTATACAGGGAAGGACTACAAGTCTAACCCAATAGTATTTCTCGATGTGGTAGAAAACCTACTGTTTACACGAGGATGTGTGGAGACGCATGACGTCAATTTGGTAATCGCACGGTTAGTGGACGACACACGGGTGTGGTGGAGAAATTTTAGGAAAAATCGTCCCCCGATGTCACCACCAATGACTTGGGGAGGGTTCAGAGCGGCATTCATTGAGAAATTTATGCCTAATACGCGCAAGGATGCGCTCAGACGGGAGTTTGAACAATTGAAACAAGGAGACCGCAATGTGATATAATACAATACCTAATTCATCCGATTGTCAGCATACAACGCACATATTATTCCTACAGAAAGGGAGAAGGTCAAAAGAGTTGTTAAGGGTTTAAACCCAAACTTGGAAGAGAAGGTAGTGACATTAGCCCATTATCGGGCATACCTTCAGATCATCGGTATGACAATGAGGATAGAAGGTTTTGCTAAAGCAACAAAAAAGTATTCGCAAAAGGTTTGGACGTCGGGATCATTTAGTCGAGTCAAAATCGAAGCGGGAGTTTAGTAAGGATCTTCAAGACCGAACCAATCTATGGGCGATCTTATTTCAAGCCTAAGGCGAACAGTTGGTTTAATCACCAAGTGAGCAAGGACAAGGCCACCAATCCTAACACAGGAGGGGACAAACCGGTTTGTAAGATTTGTCAAAGGAAATACGCTGGTGAATGTCGGCTCTTAACGAAGTCATGGTATAACTGTGGAGAATCAGGCCACTATGTCGGGGATTGCAAAAAGAGGACTCAGATACAATCTATTCAGGGGAGGTCAGAAGCAACCGCCTGTGGGAAATCGGAAATCAACCCCGCCAGAGTCGTGGAGGTCAACAACCCAACAATTTAATCGCCTACGCTTGCCGCAGGAATGAGCGTAAGCATCTAATGCGGTGGTCACAGGTATTTTGCTAGTCTCGAGTATTCCTGCATTTGTATTATACGATCCTGACTCTACATTTTCATATGTGTCAATGGGCTTTGCTAAGAATTTACATGTAGAACCTTCTTATTTAAGTGAACCTTTTGAGGTTATGACACGTAGGGCCTCATTTGGGCCTCTCGGGTGGTAAATAATTTCCATTAGAAGTGAATGGCGGGAACAATGGTGAACCTAGTACTACTTGATATGGTAGACTTCACGTCATTTTGGGTATGGATTGGTTGTCGGCATGTTATGCCATGTTAGATTGTCGACGAAAGATAGTGAGGTTAACTTTTCTGGAGAACCGAAGTTGTTATAAGGGTAGGGTTGGAATATCCTCAGTCGGTTTATTTCCTACCTTGGGGCTCAAAGTTATTGAGAAGTCACGAGTGGAGTATGCATATCCGCTAATATAGTGGATACCCAAAAAGAATCCCACGGTGAATGATGTTCCTATTGTTCAAAATTTTCCGGAGGTTTTCACGAAGATCTTTCATGCCTTCTCGGATAGAGAAGTGGAGTTTGCCATAGAGTTAATTGTACAAGACCCATTTCTATTCCTCCATATCGAATGGCCCAGTGAATTGAAGGAGTTAAAAGAACAATTGAAGGATCTTACGGATAAAGGCTTTATAAGGCCTAGTGTTTTCCTCAGGGTGCAACCTTACCATCGGGACAGAAGGGTTCACGATCATTGCGATGCCTCAGAGTTGGGTTAAGATGTGTCTTGATGCAGTTTGGAAAGGTTATTGCGTATGCATCTAGACAGTTAAAGATACATGAGAAGAATTACCCAACTCATGACTTGAAATTAGTTGCGGTGGTGTTTGCCTTAATATGGAGACATTATTTGTATGGTGTGCATGGACATATTTACATATCATAAGAGTTTGCGATACATAACCACGCAGAAGGATTTGAATCTCACAAAGAAGATGGTTAGAGTTGCTTAAGGATTATGACCTTTGTATTCTTTACCATCGGGAAAGCTAACGTGGTGACGACTCGATGGGAGATCAACGGCAGCAGCCCATTTGGTAATACAAAATAGGGGTATTGTTGGAGGTACAAAGATTGGGAAACCTCGGGTTAGCTTAACGAGATCGGTGAAGGTAGGGTGGTACATGATACCTGCATGATGCCGCTTAGCTCGTAAATAAAGAAAGTCGGTTTGAGGATACTGAGTTTGTTGGATTTGGGAGGAACCAACAGGAAAACCTTCACGATTTACATTGGGAGATAATGACGGAACCTCCCGGTATAGGGGTAGGTTATGTGTTCCTAAGGTAAAGGATCTAAGGAGGAAGATCTTAGATGAGGTCACAACACAAGATATTCCATTCATCCAGTCAACAAAATGTATCAGACCTCAAGGCAAATTCGGTGGACGGGATGAAGAAAGACGTTGCGGAGTTTGTCGGAGGTGTCTTATATGTCGCAGTGAAAGCCGAACATCAAAAACCGCGGATTACTTCAGACATTGGAGTCCCCATGGAAGTGGGAGGCGATTCATATGGATTTCAGAATGGTCTACCAAAACTCGAGAAGGGTATGATTCTATTTGGGTGATTGTTGATCGACTTACAAAGTCAACCCATTTCTTCGGCCAAGACTACGATCGCGCACCACGGTACAGATTTATTTGAAGGAGATTGTGCGGTTACAGGATTCCCTTACAAATTATTCCAGATAGGGTTCCCAGTTCACCTCACTTTTGACAAAGTTTCAGCAGGTCTCGGACAAAAGTTATGTTAAGCACGGCTTTCCACCCAAACAGATGGGCAAGTCGAGCGAACAATTCAAACACTTGAGGACAGTTGCGATCTTGTGTGTTAGATTTTCGTGGAAGTGGTTGGACCATCTATGTATAATTGAGTTCGCCACAACAATAGTTTTCACTCTAGCATACAAATGGCCCGTTTGAAGCATTATATGGACGAAAATGTAGGTATCCACTTGGATGGTTCGAGTGGGTGAGACGAAACTGTTCGGACTCAAGTCATTCAAGAAACAAATGATAAGGTACAAATGATTCGGAGAGGATCAAAACATTTCATAGTCGTCATAAGTCATACGCGGATCATCGGAAAAGAGATCTTGAAGTCCAAGAGGGGGAGAAAGTATTTTTAAAAGTGTCCCCAATGAAGGGAGTGATGCGCTTTGGTAAGAAAAGGAAATTGAGCCCAAGGTTTATTGGGTCATATGAGATCTTGCGAAGAGTGGGGAATGTGGCTTATGAATTAGCACTTCCACAAGAGTGGAAGCGGTGCATCCGGTGTTTCATGTCAATGTTACGAAAATACTTGCACGATCCAAGTCACGTCGCCCTTCCCGAGATAGTTCTTAATGAAGAGCTTCAATATGAAGAGGTTCGGTGGAAATACTTGATAGGAAGGTTAAGCGCCTTAGAGTAAAGATATTGCTTAGTGAAGGTCCTATGGAGGAATCACTCACGAGAGGAAGCCACAGGAAGTCAAGAGCGATGAAAGTCAAATATATATTCCTATTTGACTAAGGTAAAAAAAAATGTGTTACATAGTACTTCATATGTGTGCCATTTGAGTGTCTATATGCATGTGTTACAACTTTATTCACATTCGAGGACGAATGTTTCTTAAGGAAGGGAGAATGTGAAGCCCCAATTAGTGTTACAATAACAATAAACATTATTGTGTCTATGTGATTATGTTATGAACTTATTCACATTCGAGGACGAATGTTGCTTAAGGAGGAAAGAATGTAAAGTCCGGGAAAAAATAATAATATATAGTTGTTGGTTGGTTTAATAAAAATATATATTTCATAATCTTTTTATAAGGACTACATGGCATGTTAGATCAGTGTTACAATAACAATAAACATTATTGTGCCTATGTGATTATGTTATGAACTTATTCACATTCGAGGACGAATGTTGCTTAAGGAGGAAAGAATGTAAAGTCTGGGAAAAAAATAATAATATATAGTTGTTGGTTGGTTTAATAAAAATATATATATTTCATAATCTTTTTATAAGGACTACATGGCATGTTAGAAATCTATTAGTTGGCAAAATATATAATTCATAACCTTTTTATAAGGACTACATGGCATGTTAGAAGTCTATTAGTTGACAAAATATATAATTCAAGCCTTAAAGACTTCAAGAATTAACCACATTAAAAAAAATCTGCATACACATTTCTTTGGTAAGGAAATCTACTTCCCTTCCTCTCCCTTTAACTCCTCCACTCTTGGCTTTCCTCCCATAAGTTATACAAACACCCTTACTTATACATTATACTTGGCACAAACAAAGGACTAGCACAAAGAATACAAAATCAGAAAAAAAACAAGTGAACAAGAAGAGGAAAAATCTGAAAAACATCAAGAGAGGAAGGAGAACAAAAATAGGAATACTAGGGAGCAAGGATCACTTGTAGCAACAGAACAACAATCATTTTCACGCTTACAAGGTGAGTTTTCTCACTCAGAAATTCTTGGTAACATCCTTTATTTTTAGTTCAATACATGTTAGAATAAGAATTGAGTGTTGAAAAGAAATATTGAACTTTTGATTGTTTAGACAACTAGTTGCGTCATGAACTTTACGAATTGTTCTCACTGAGTTATAATTGTTAGAATTTGATGAAATTCGGAGGAATTATACACCTCTCTAATATGATCATATAGAACCAAAAATGAGGTAAAATGGACGTACGGTTTGAAATTTATCATAGTTCAAAGTTCCTGCCTTAGATTTGGTCGAAATTCGGAAAGGCATAATTACGGACTGTTTTTATTGAGTTTTACTTATTAGAATTATATGAAAATTTCCATGTTTGTAAGTCTCTCTGTTACGGACAGATATATATAAAGATTTATTAAAACGGACTTACGAGTTGAGAGTTATTGTAGTTTGAAGTTGCTGCCTCGGATTCGTCGGAATCCAGAAGGGCAGGACGTTGAAACGTAAAACTGTACTAATCTGTGGGGAATATGAAAATTGTTTCTAAATGAAAGTTCTATATCTCTTTGTTGTGAACATTTTGAGACCTTACGGGGGTCTATCCGACTTACGGATTGAGAGTTATCGCTGTTTAAAGTTTCTGCCTCGGATCTATCGAGATTCAGGAAGGGCAGCGAATAAAAGTGTAAAACTGTACCAAATGGTACAGAATATGAAAGAATGGTTCACATGGAGACGTGTATCTCTCTGTTCTCGTCGTTTTGAGATTTTATGGGGCTTGAACGGGTTTACAGATTAGGAGTTATGACTATTCTAAGATTGGGTGTTGTTTAATAAATATTCTGCCGAAATAAATTTCATGTGGCTGTTTTGAGGATAAATTTGTGTTAGTTACCCAAAATAGTTTTAAATGAAATTTGGTACAGTGAAAGATCCCCGTCTTACCTTAGTTTCCGCTTGAGAAACACCTTAGTTGGAGTTATGGTTAAAAAGTTATAATCGTTACAAGTATGAATGACAGAATGTTAGAAAAGATAATAGTATTTATTTGATCTTCTGAAAAATATGAAAAGTGAATACGTGTTCACATAAATATATAAATATATAATGGATCGGGTTGCACGCAACAAAACGTAAAGTGAATACGCGTTCACAAATACGTAAACATAATGGATCGGGTTGCACGCGCAACAAAACGTAAAGTGAATATATGTTCACAAATACGTAAATATAATGGATCGGGTTGCGCGCAACAAAACGTAAAGTGAATACGCGTTCACAAATACGTAAACATAATGGATCGGGTTGCGCGCAACAAAACGTAAAGTGAATATATGTTCACAAATACGTAAATATAATGGATCGGGTTGCGCGCAACAAAACGTAAAGTGAATACGCGTTCACAAATACGTAAACATAATGGATCGGGTTGCACGCAACAAAACGTAAAGTGAATATATGTTCAAAAATACGTAAATATAATGGATCGGGTTGCACGCAACAAAACGTAAAGTGAATACACATTCACAAATACGTAAACATAATGGATCGGGTTGCGCGCAACAAAACGTAAAGTGAATACGTGTTCACAAATACGTAAATATAATGGATCGGGTTGCACGCAACAAATATGAAAGATGAATACGTGTTCACCTATATATAAATATGAAAAGTGAATACGCGTTCACAAATATATAAATGTAATAAACATGTGGAAATGCGGGGAATGTCTTAACGTATAATACGAGATAAAATGAAGTGTTAGTTAAGAGAATTTCCTATGAGGAGTTGTTGCATATTTAAAGATGTTGTAACTTCGATATGTTTTGCAATATGCTTATTACGTTATAATGTGGTTGCACTTGGAATATTGTGGTGTTACTTTGAATTGCGGTAAGGTTCTCACTCACCGGATGGTAGGTGACTCTTTATTTAACATGTTTCAGAAAGCGTGATAGAGGAAAGGCTCCACGCCAAGGCTAGCGATCGTCCGCGACCTCTTGTCATACCAAGTCCATTGCTTGGGCTTGGTACTCGTCGAGTTCGAATGTCAGTTCAGTGTCTCGAAATGCAGTGTGGAATGGTCTCCCTTCCAACTTAGAATAATATTTGTCAGTATGTCTATGTAGAAACAATATTTGCACGAGTATGGGCTCGCGTTATATTTTCAATAAAGTCATAAACAAATTTCTTTATTGTTATTTTTATTAATAGCTCCGTATTTGAATATAAGTTTAAATTTCTGAATAAAGAGAATTAAATGGTGCTCCTGGTGGAAAATAATTGTCCAGGTGCCATCACGCCCTAAGTAAAGACTTAGGAAAATTTGGGGCGTGACAATAAAGCCAACATTTAATCCAACAGCATTTGGCCCAATGGTCAAAGGTTAGGCTAAGGATACCTTGTGTGGGAGGTCTTGGGTTCGATTCCCCATATCAGCAGAGGTGAGATTAATTGCCATTCTGCAGGGGCAAGGGGAGTAGCTAACCCTAAGCCTCTAACACGGATGGAATTACTCATAAAAATCCTCCAAACGTGTAGGGACAAGCGGAGGACGATTAGTAGGTCCGTGCCTAGGAGGGTCTGATAAGGAGGATTCGAACCGAGACCACGCTAAAAATGACTAATAATTAACCACTCAACGGCTAAATAAAGCCAACATTTTATCCAACAAATTTGGCCCATGGTCAAAGGTTAGGCTAAGGATACCTTGTGTGAGGTCTTGGGTTCGATTCCCATATCAGCAGAGGTGAGATTAATTGCCATTCGAGGGGCAAGGGAGTAGCTAACCCTAAGCCTCTAACACGGATGGAATTACTCATAAAAATCCTCCAAACGAGTAGGGACAAGCGGAGGCGATTAGTAGCAGTCGGCGGAGGGGGTTGATAAGGAGGATTCGAACCGAGACCACGCGCTAAAAATGACTAATAATTAACCACTCAACGGCTAAATAAAGCCAACATTTTAAATCCAACAGCATTTGGCCCAATGGTCAAAGGGTAGGCTCAGGATACCATGTTTGGGAGGTCTTGGGTTCGATTCCCATATCCAGAGGTGAGATTAATTGCCATTCTGCGGGTGAAGGAGTAGCTAACCCTAAGCCTCTAACGGATGGAATTACTCATGAAAAATCCTTCAAACGTGTAGGGACAAGCGGAGGCGATTAGTAGGTCGGTAGGAGAATGCATTGATAAGGAGGATTCGAACCGAGACCACGCTAAAAATGACTAATAATTAACCACTCAACGGCTAAATAAAGCCAACATTTTTATCCAACAAAGATTTGGCCCATGGTCAAAGGTTAGGCTAAGGATACCATGTGTGGGAGTCGAGTTCGATTCCCATATCCAGGTGAGATTAATTGTCATTCTGCAGGGGCAAAGGGAGTAGCTAACCCTAAGTCTCTAACACGGATGGAATTACTCATAAAAAATCCTCCAAACGTGTAGGGACAAGCGGAGGGCGATTCAGTAGGTCCAGGCCGGAGGGGGGGTCTGTTGATAAGGAGGATTCGAACCCGAGACCACGCGCTAAAAATGACTAATAATTAACCACTCAACGGCTAAATAAAGCCAACATTTTAGGCTAAGGATACCATGTGTGGGAGGTCTTGGGTTCGATTCCCCATATCAGCAGAGGTGAGATTAATTGCCATTCTGCAGGGCAGAGTAGCTAACCCTAAGCCTCTAACACGGATGGAATTACTCATAAAAATCCTCCAAACAGTAGGGACAGCGGAGGCGATTAGTAGGTCCAGCCGGAGGGGTGCATTGATAAGGAGGATTCGAACCGAGACCACGCGCTAAAAATGACTAATAATTAACCACTCAACGGCTAAATAAAGCCAACATTTTTATCCAACAGCATTTGGCCCAATGGTCAAAGGTTAGGCTAAGGATACCATGTGTGGGAGGTCTTGGGTTCGATTCCCCATATCAGCAGAGGTGAGATTAATTGCCATTCTGCGGGGTGAAGGAGTAGCTAACCCTAAGCCTCTAACACGGATGGAATTACTCATAAAAATCCTCCAAACGTGTAGGACAAGCGGAGGCGATTCCGTAGGTCCAGTAGGAGGGTCTTGATAAGTAGGATTCGAACCGAGACCACGCGCTAAAAATGACTAATAATTAACCACTCAACGGCTAAATAAAGCCAACATTTTATCCAACAGCATTTGGCCCAATGGTCAAAGGTTAGGCTAAGGATACCTTGTGTGGGAGGTCTTGGGTTCGATTCCCCATATCAGAGTGAGATTAATTGCCATTCCAGGCAGGGAGTAGCTAACCTAAGCCTCTAACACGGATGGAATTACTCATAAAAATCCTCCAAACAGTAGGGACAAGCGGAGCGATTCCAGAGTCCAGCGGAGGGTCTGTTGATAAGGAGGATTCGAACCCGAGACCACGCGCTAAAAATGACTAATAATTAACCACTCAACGGCTAAATAAAGCCAACATTTTAACATAGATCCAAAATGAGTCATCCCTCTATCACCATTCTATTTATGTTGTTATTTATCTTTCCCCTAATAACAGCTTGTTTTCTATCTGGCACGTACCACATACAGGTTATTGACGCTCTTGGTCGGTTCCTACCGAAAGTTCATTGTGGTTCTAAACAAGATGATCTTGGATACCATACTATCCAATACCCAAGAATTCACTTGGGAGTTTTGCGAGCATTTTTCGATCGTACTATGTTTTTGTCATGTCCGGTGGGGTTCAAAAGAGAGTAATTGGGAAGTGTTTAACGACCTGGAATTGTATTCATCGTGACAAGTTCGGTTGTACAAATACACGTGTATGGGTGATTAACCAAGATGGTTTTTATTTGGGATACTATCAGGACAATGGAACTCTTTGGAAGTACAAGAATCATGGTTGGTGATAATTAGGTAGTTGAAGTTTTAGTTTGTGTTCAAGAAACTAATAATAATAATGGTGTCTTTATTGCTTATTTTAAAAAAAAAAAAAAAAAAAAAAAAAAAAAAAAAAAAAAACATAAACCCTAAACCCTAAACCCTAAACCCTAAACCCTAAACCCTAAACCCTAAACCCTAAACCCTAAACCCTAAACCCTAAACCCTTATTTAGCCATTGAGTGGTTAATTATTAGTCATTTTTAGCGCGTGGTCTCGGGTTCGAATCCTCCTTATCAACAGACCCCCCCTCCGGCCTGGACCTACGGAATCGCCCTCCGCTTGTCCCTACTCGTTTGGAGGATTTTTTATGAGTAATTCCATCCGTGTTAGAGGCTTAGGGTTAGCTACTCCCCTTGCCCCTGCAGAATGGCAATTAATCTCACCTCTGCTGATATGGGGAATCGAACCCAAGACCTCCCACACAAGGTATCCTTAGCCTAACCTTTGACCATTGGGCCAAATGCTGTTGGATAAATGTTGGCTTTATTTAGCCGTTGAGTGGTTAATTATTAGTCATTTTTAGCGCGTGGTCTCGGGTTCGAATCCTCCTTATCAATGCACTCCTCCGACTGGACTGCGGAATCGCCCTCGACATCCTACACGTTTGGAGGATTTTTCATGAGTAATTCCATACGTGTTAGAGGCTTAGGGATAGCTACTCCCTTCTCCCCTGCAGAATGGCAATTAATATAAACTCTGCTTATATGGGGAATAGAACCCAAGACCTCCCAGACATGGTATCCTTAGCCTAACCTTTGACCATTGGGCCAAATCTTTGTTGGATAAAATGTTGGCTTTATTTAGCCGTTGAGTGGTTAATTATTAGTCATTTTTAGCGCGTGGTCTCGGGTTGAATCCTCCTTATCAGACCCCTCCTACTGGACTACGGAATCGCCTCCGCTGTCCTACACGTTTGTAGGATTTTTTATGAGTAATTCCATCCGTGTTAGAGACTTAGGGTTAGCTACTCCCTTCATCCCTGCAGAATGGCAATTAATCTCACCTCTGGTGATATGGGGAATCGAACCCAAGACCTCCCACACATGGTATCCTTAGCCTAACCTTTGACCATTGGGCCAAATCTTTGTTGGATTAAAATGTTGGCTTTATTTAGCCGTTGAGTGGTTAATTATTTAGTCAATTTATTATGTGTTTCCCATGTGCCAAGGCCCCGAGTTCGAGTCGGCTTAACAATAGGCACCCTCCGCAGACAACCTACATACATACCGTTGGAGGTGCACAACCATTCCTCGCTTGGGCACGCTCGGAGTGTCCTTTTAATCAGTGGGCCCTCTTGTAGGTATAGAGAATCCGCTTAGCCGACTGGTACTGGCGAGTGGCCCAACCCCTTATTCGCCTCGTCAAGAGCATTCGAATAAAATTGCAAGGAATTAATCTCACCTTTCATTAAGGAATCGAACCCACTGCCTCTCGCGAGGAGCATCCTTAGCCTAACCTTTGACCATTGGGCCAAATGCTGTTGGATAAATGTTGGCTTTATTTAGCCGTTGAGTGGTTAATTATTTAGTCATTTTATTATGTGTTTCCATGTGCTTGAAGGCCCTGAGTTAGTCGGCAACAATAGGCACCTCCGCTTAGACAACCGCCCATACCGTTTGGAGGTCAGACGATTCCTCTGGCGGGCACTCAGTGTCCTTTAATCGGTGGGCCTCTCAGTAGGTATAGAAATCCGCTTAGGCGTGCCGGTACTCAAGCGGGCTGACCCCCTTTATTCGCCTCGTCAAGAGCATTCGAATAAAATTGCAAGGAATTAATCTCACCCTGCTGTTAAGGGGAATCGAACCCACGGTCTCCTGCACAAGGGAGCATCCTTAGCCTAACCTTTGACCATTGGGCCAAATGCTGTTGGATAAAATGTTGGCTTTATTTAGCCGTTGAGTGGTTAATTATTAGTCATTTTTAGCGCGTGGTCTCGGGTTCGAATCCTCCTTATCACCGCACCCCTAGGCTGGACTACGGAATCGCCTCCGCTTGTCCCTACACGTTTGGAGGATTTTTTATGAGTAATTCCATCCGTGTTAGAGGCTTAGGGTTAGCTACTCCCATAACCCCTGCAGAATGGCAATTAATCTCACCTGGCATATGGGAATCGAACCCAAGACCTCCCACACATGGTATCCTTAGCCTAACCTTTGACCATTGGGCCAAATGCTGTTGGATAAAATGTTGGCTTTATTTAGCCGTTGAGTGGTTAATTATTAGTCATTTTTAGCGCGTGGTCTCGGGTTCGAATCCTCCTTATCAACAGACCCCCCCTCCGGCCTGGACCTACGGAATCGCCCTCCGCTTGTCCCTACTCGTTTGGAGGATTTTTTATGAGTAATTCCATCCGTGTTAGAGGCTTAGGGTTAGCTACTCCCCTTGCCCCTGCAGAATGGCAATTAATCTCACCTCTGCTGATATGGGGAATCGAACCCAAGACCTCCCACACAAGGTATCCTTAGCCTAACCTTTGACCATTGGGCCAAATGCTGTTGGATAAAATGTTGGCTTTATTTAGCCGTTGAGTGGTTAATTATTTAGTCATTTTTATTATGTGTTTCCCATGTGCTTGAAGGCCCTGAGTTCGAGTCGGCTTAACAATAGGCACCCCCTCCGGCTTAGACAACCGGCCCCATACCGTTTAAAGACTTAGCAAAATTTTGCTCTCCCCTCTCTCCTCCAAAAAATCGGAAAACCTAGCCCTACCCCGCCACCAACTTCCGGCCATGGCGTCGTGTGCCAGGCCACCTCCTGTGGTCGGTCACCACCCCACCACCACACCGCACCCCCCCACCTTCTCGGAATTGTTCAAATCTACCCCACCTACCGTCATTTGCCAAAGCGATGGCGGTAGGAAACCCTAACACCGCCGTCGCCCACCACCTTCACTCCTCGATTTCCGTGCCCATTAAGCCTATCACGTACCTTCATGGTGAGCCTATGGTGATGTTTGAAGAGGAGGAAATTGATTCTATGATTCAAGAACAAGATTTGAAACTTGCAGTTATTGGTAAGTTTTCAAATGGTTGGACGGATTTTGATAGTCTAAGGAAAGAGATTCCTAAACAATGTGGCCTTAAATCTGAGGTTACAATAGGATTATTGTATAATCGTCATATTCTTATTCGTTGTTCAATTGAAGAAGATTATGACACCTTAATGTCAAGCCCTAGTTTTTGGATTAAAGAAAAGAATAAAATGTTGTTGATGAGAACATTCATTTGGAATGTTGATTTTAATCCAGAGGAGGAATCCAATATTGCTTGGGGATGGATCTCATTTCCCAATCTTCCACCGAATTTCTTTGGCCAAGCGGCGTTATTCTCGTTGGCGGCGGCGGTAGGGAAACCATTAACCCTAGATTCGGCCACATTGAAGAAGACAAGGCCAAGTTGTGCTAGGGTTAAGGTGGAAGTGGATTTATTGAAAGTTCATCCTCAAAAAATTCAAATTTCGTTTAAGAAGAATGGGCTTGTTCTTACAAAAGTACAAAAAATTAGGTTTGATTTTATTCCTAAGTATTGTACTACTTGTAAACTACAAGGACATGATATTGAAGGATGTTGGAAAATAAATCCGGATTTGAGGCCAAAGAAGGATGACAAAGGTGATGGATCTTCGGAAAAGGCGGCGGATTTGGCAAAAGGTAATTCTCAAAATCCCACCCTTACTTCTCCAAAACTCACGTCCAAATACCAAAAAATGTTAATTCCGACGGATGGCAGGCTGTTGCCGGAAAAAAGAATAGAAAAAACTCAAAACCAAATCAAATTCCACCTTTACACACTGTTTTGGCGAATGGGGAAGAATTTCCGGCCAAATTGGTGGTCGGAACCACCCCCACCATGCCGAATCAGACCCCCCTACCAAAAAATCCACAAAATTCCATCCAAAAAATTACCCCCACCGTCGGAATCCCTGGCGGCGCCGTCACGGTCGACCGGAACCCTACCGGCGGCCACCTGCATCGGAACCTAGATCCGACCTACGAACACCACCCCTCGCCCCTCAGCCCGCCAGTATTCTTGGCCCAAAACCCTAGCAAAAACCTAGCCCATTACAACAAAACCCTAACCCTAAACCACCCTCCCAAACCTAGCCGCCACGGCGTGAACCCTACCCACCGCGACCCATTACCCGGATCGAAACCCGCCCTCCGGACCCAACCCCACCCACAAACCCACCTCGCCGTCCAACCATGCTACGAAAACTACAAAAACCCTAAACCGCCCATTGAAACCCTACCCGACCCGTTGACCGACAGGCAGTTAACGACCGAGATCCGCACCACTACCCCACCCCTCGGATCCACCACCCCACCCCTAACCAACCCCAGTCAAATCCCGGATCAACACCCTACTAATAACGCTGAAGACCCGCGGTTTGACGACCCGATACCCTACGACCGTTCAAATTCGGCCCCTACCCTAACCCCGATGGCCACCTACCCTACCCTACTCGGCCATGGGACAGACATCAATCCCCACCCTCCGTCAAAACCACCCCTAAACCCTAAAAACCCTAAACCCTACCCAACCCAGGCGACCGACTCGAAACAGGCGAAACCCTTCCAAAAATCGATTCCCACCCCGACCCAAAAAACCCCCCCTCAACCACAAACCATTACCCCCTTAAAACCTCTAAATAACAAGGCCCAAATCCAAAGCCCAAACACACTTCAAAAAATACAAGAAAACCCAAGTCCAAATTCAATTTCGGATACGGGCTCAACAACTCAACCCCTTATTAGTTCAAATACCAAACACGCAAATACCTCAAAGCCCACAACCTCAAAAAACCCAAGTGCTCAAAATTGGCTTAAAAATGCCTTCTCATTCCCTCCACAACCTTGTACCCTTAATAAATCTTCATCAGACATACCTTCCAATAACACTACCACTACCAAAACTTTCGATACTGATAGTAGAAGGAGGAAGTGGTGTGATACGGAAGGAGAAGATTCTAATAATGATTATGAGCACAAGTGGTCAGAATCAGACATAACATTACTTCGGGAGGCCTTTGATAAGGAAATGGAATTGGAAGGTGATTTCTGTCGTATGACAAAGTTTGAGGATGTTTTAAAGGACACCCTAAGCAGTAGAAATGCACATAGTATGCAGGAATATTTGGAGATGTTTGTCCTCGAGAAGATAGACAGAATGGGCCTTGGAAATGTTTGAACCAGAACCAAGCCCACTAGCTGTTGATGGAGATTCAGAGGATGACATTCTAGATGACGAGGAGCTTCAGATAGCACTTGGACACATGTTTCATGGTGTCCCTGACCCTGAAAATATGTTTGAAGAGATGAAGAGATTAGAGGCAGCAATACCCAGTCCACCTAAGAAAGGAGCGGGGACTTCATCAACACATAATCTACGCCAACGAAAGGAAGCTAGTAAGCCGACCATTCCATTGTCAGTTACCACAAGGTCGAAGAAGAAATGATTTTATACCATGGACTCTGAAGACAAGGAGGAAGGTACTTGGATTAGAAGATTTTATAAGTTCGAGTTTAGATTTAGCTTTGTTCTTATATTACTACTCTATCTTAGTATCATCAATTGTAACATCATCATAGAGTGCATAATAAACTCTATGATGATCATAGCTATCTCATTTTAGCTTCTTCCTTCTTTACATTCGGGATAGACTTATACGCCTAGTCAGACTAGCGGTAGTAAAAGGCTATCCTTATTAGTTTGTAATTCCTACAGGCCCCTTTCCTTCTGTTATTAATAAAAACCTGGGCCAAAGTGCCTGGATGATTACTCAAAAAAAAAAAAAAAACCAAAACCCTAAACCCTAAACCCTAAACCCCACCCTAAACCCTAAACCTAAACTCAAACCTAAACCCTAAACCCTAAACCTAAACCCTAAACCTAAACCCTAAACCTACCCAAACCCTAAACCTAAACCCAAACCTAACCCCAACCCTAACCACTAACCACCAAACCCTAACCCCAAACCCTAAGCCTAACCACAACCCCTAAAACCACAACCTAAAACCTAAACCATAAACCCTAAACCACACCCCAAACCCCAAACCCCAAACCCTAAACCCTAAACCCTAAACCCTAAACCCATCCAACAGCATTTGGCCCAATGGTCAAAGGTTAGGCTAAGGATACCTTGTGTGGGAGGTCTTGGGTTCGATTCCCCATATCAGCAGAGGTGAGATTAATTGCCATTCTGCAGGGGCAAGGGGAGTAGCTAACCCTAAGCCTCTAACACGGATGGAATTACTCATAAAAAATCCTCCAAACGGTAGGACAAGCGGAGGCGATTAGCAGGTCCAGCGGAGGTCCGTTGATAAGGAGGATTCGAACCCGAGACCACGCGCTAAAAATGACTAATAATTAACCACTCAACGGCTAAATAAAGCCAACATTTTATCCAACAGCATTTGTGATGGTCAAAGGTTAGGCTAAGGATACCTTGTGTGGGAGTGGGGTTCGATTCCATATCGGAGAGGTGAGATTAATTGCCATGCGAGGGCAAAGGAGTAGCTAACCCTAAGCCTCTAACACGGATGGAATTACTCATAAAAATCCTCCAAACGAGTAGGGACAAGCGGAGGCGATTAGTAGGTCAGTAGGAGGTCCATTGATAAGGAGGATTCGAACCGAGACCACGCTAAAAATGACTAATAATTAACCACTCAACGGCTAAATAAAGCCAACATTTAATCCAACAGCATTTGGCCCAATGGTCAAAGGTTAGGCTAAGGATACCATGTGTGGGAGGTCTTGGGTTCGATTCCCATATCAGGTGAGATTAATTGCCATGCGGGGTGAAGGGTAGCTAACCCTAAGCCTCTAACACGGATGGAATTACTCATAAAAATCCTCCAAACGTGTAGGGACAAGCGGAGCGATTAGTAGGTCGGTAGGAGGGTGCGTGATAAGGAGGATTCGAACCCGAGACCACGCGCTAAAAATGACTAAATAATTAACCACTCAGCGGCTAAATAAAGCCAACATTTTTTATCCAGCGGCATTTGGCCCAATGGTCAAAGGTTAAGCTAAGGATACCGTGTGGGAGGTCGAGTTCGATTCCCATATCGGCAGGTGAGATTAATTGCCATTCTGCGGGGCGAGGAGTAGCTAACCCTAAGCCTCTAACACGGATGGAATTACTCATAAAAATCCTCCAAACGTGTAGGGACAAGCGGAGGCGATTCCGTAGGTCGAGTAGGAGAGTGCTGATAAGGAGGATTGAACGAGACCACGCGCTAAAAATGACTAATAATTAACCACTCAACGGCTAAATAAAGCCAACATTTTTATCCAACGACATTTGGCGATGGTCAAAGGTTAGGCTAAGGATACCATGTGTGGGAGGTCTTGGGTTCGATTCCCATATCAGAGGTGAGATTAATTGTCATGCGAGGGTGAAGGAGTAGCTAACCTAAGCCTCTAACACGGATGGAATTACTCATGAAAAATCCTCCAAACGTGTAGGGACAAGCGGAGCGATTCCGTAGTCGGTAGGAGAAGTGGTTGATAAGGAGGATTCGAACCCGAGACCACGCGCTAAAAATGACTAATAATTAACCACTCAACGGCTAAATAAAGCCAACATTTTTATCCAACAGCATTTGGCCCAATGGTCAAAGGTTAGGCTAAGGATACCATGTGTGGGAGGTCTTGGGTTCGATTCCCCATATCAGCAGAGGTGAGATTAATTGCCATTCTGCAGGGGTGAAGGGAGTAGCTAACCCTAAGCCTCTAACACGGATGGAATTACTCATAAAAAATCCTCCAAACGTGTAGGGACAAGCGGAGGCGATTAGTGGGTCGGTGGAGGGGGGTCTGTTGATAAGGAGGATTCGAACCCGAGACCACGCGCTAAAAATGACTAAATAATTAACCACTCAACGGCTAAATAAAGCCAACATTTTTTATTTTATTTTTTGAGACTTAGCCTAAAACGCTCTAACCTCTCTCCTCCCTCACGTCTTTAACCTAAACCCTAGCCGCCACATTTCCGGCCACCATGGCCGTGGTGGCCACTGGCCGGCCACCTCCTGTGGTCGGCCACCACCCTCCTGTCACCGTACACCCCCCCACCTTTTCAGAAATTATTTTATCTAACCCCACCCGGAATCCCACATACTTGTGGCGTGCGGCTATCCCTAGCACCGATCACGTCTCCTCCTCCTCCTCGAAATTCGTACCCATTAAACCTATCACCTATCTTCATGGTGAACCTATGATTATGTTTGAGGAGGAAGAAATTGATTTGATGATTGAACAACAAAATTTGAAACTTGCGGTTGTTGGTAAGTTTTCAAATGGTTGGGATTTTGATTTCTTGCGAAGAAATTCTAAGCAATGTGGATTAAAATCTGAGGTTAATATAGGGTTGTTACATAATCGTCATATTCTTATTCGTTGTTCAATCGAGGAAGATTATGATACTTTGATGTCTAGCCCTAGTTTTTGGATTAAAGAAAGAAACAAGATTTTGTTGATGAGAACATTCATTTGGAATGTTAATTTTAATCCAGAGGAGGAATCCAATATTGCTTGGGGATGGATCTCATTTCCCAATCTTTCACCGAACTTCTTTGGCCAATCGGCCTTATTCTCGTTGGCGGCGGGGAAACCTTTAACCCTAGATTCGGCCACCATGAAGAAGACAAGGCCAAGTTGTGCTAGGGTTAAGGTTGAAGTTGATTTATTGAAAGTTCATCCTCAAAATATTAAAATTTCTTTCAAGAAGAATGGACTTGTACTTACAAAGATGCAAAAAATTAGGTTTGATTTTATACCTAAGTTTTGTACTAATTGCAAGCTTCAAGGTCATAATATTGATGGGTGTTGGAAATTGAATCCGGATCTGAGACCAAAGAAGAATGATAAATGTGATGAATCTATGGAGGAATCGCTTGAAGGACAAAGGTAATTCTCAAAACTTCCTCTTCCTTCTTCCAATGCCAAAACCACCCCTCCAGATCCGATACCCAACAACCCCGTCGGCTGGCAAGTAGTCACGGGTAAAAAGAATAGAAAAAATACAAATCAAAACCAAAAAGAACCATTTTCTAAGGTTTTGGAGAAGGGGGAAGAAATTCCGGCCAATATGGTGGCCGGAACCACCACCTCGTCAAAATATACCCGATGAAACACTGAAAATTTGAGCCAAAAATTTGTGGCGCGCGAAACCCCGGAAAACCCAGATCGACGGAACCTACCGGTCACCAGCCGGAACCTATCTTGACCAGAGATCCACCCTCCGCACACCTTACCCTAGCCCGTACTCGCCATTGCATTGGCCAAACTCTAGCCCATACCCTTCAAAAACCCTAAACCTTACACGAACCCTAGCCAACCCACCTATGCAAACCCTACCCGTGACGGGCCGACCAGATTGCTACCACCACCTCCGGACTCCACCCCACCACGTAACCACCTACCGTCCGCCCACCCCTATAAACCGATATCCTCAAAACCTAAAGCGCCCCGCGAAACCCTACGCGTGACAGGCGAAACATTGACAGGCCGACCCATTGACGACATCGGCCCGAAATTCAACCTTACCCCTACCTAGATCCAACCCCCCCTATACAGATCACCCAACCCCCCTGAATAAAAACACAAATGACGAAAACACCCCTATAAATCCCGTCGAAACCCAACCCAGCTGTTTGGCGGCGAATCACGACGTTCACATTACGCCCGACCCTAAACACGGCCCACCACTACCCCCTCGGCCATGGGCTGCATCAATCCCCACCTCCATCGAAACCACCCCTAAACCTATAAACCGCTTAACTCCAACTCTGACCAATTCGACCCGGGCAGGCCGAGGACCGACCCATCAACCAACACTTCACCCCGGACCAGATATCCCCAAACCACAAACTATTACCCCCTTAAAACCTTTAAATAAAAAGCCCAAATCCAAAGCCCAAATACCTTTCAAAAATACAAGACAATTCAGCCCAATTCTATTTGGATACGGGCTCCTCTACCCATCCTCAAATAACATTAACTAATAATCCTAAATCTAATTCAAAGCCCATACCTCAAAAACCAACGCCCATAATGGCTTAGAATGCCTTCTCCTTCCCTCCACAACCTTGTACTAAATAAATCTTCATCGGATATACCTTCAATAACCCTACCACTTCCAAAACTTTTGGGGTGATAGTATAAGGAGGAAGTGGTGTGATCTGAAGGAGAAGAGTCAAATAATGATTATGAACACAAGTGGTCGAAATCGGACATAGCATTTTCGGAGGCCTTTGATAAGGAAATGGAATTGGAAGGTGACACGTCGTATGACAAAGTTTGAGGATGTTTTAAAGGACACCCTAGCGGTAGAAATGCACACATGGTATGCAGAATATTTGGAGATGTTTGTCCCTCGTAGAAGAAGATAGGCGAGATTGGGCCTTGGAAATGTTTGAACGTAACCAAGCCCACTAGCTGTGGATGGTGATTCAGAGGACGACATTCTTGATGATGAGGAGCTTCAGATAGCACTTGGACACATGTTTCACGGTGTCCCTGACCCTGAAAATATGTTTGAAGAGATGAAGAGATTAGAAGACAATACAGTCCCACCAGAAAAGCGAGGACTTCATCAAAACATAATCTTCGCCAAAGAAAGGAAGCTAGTAAGCCGACTATTCCATTGTCAGTTACCACTAGGTCAAAGAAGAAATGATTCTATACCATGGACTACATGAAGACAAGGAGGAGAAGGTACATGGGTTAGAAGATTTTATAAGTTCAGAGTTTAGATTTCCTAGTTTTGTTCTTATATTATTACTTTATCTTAGTATCATCATTTGTAACATCATCATAGAGTGCATTATAAACTCTATGATGATCATAGCTTATCTCATTTTAGCTTCTTCCTTTTTTACATTCGGGATAGGCTTATTCTTCGCTAGTCGGACTAGCGAGGCGGCGTAAAGGGCTATCCTCTTATTAGCTTAACTCTTCAGGCCCCATTTCCTACATTATTAATAAAAACACGGGCAAAGTGCACGGATGATTACTCAAAAAAAAAAAAAAAAAAAAACCCTAAACCCTAAACCCTAAACCCTAAACCTAAACCCTAAACCCTAAACCCTAAACCTAAACCCTAAACCTAAACCCATCCAACATTTGGCCCATGGTCAAAGGTTAGGCTAAGGATGCTCCTTGTAGGAGACGTGGGTTCGATTCACAATGGCGGTGAGATTAATTCCTTGCAATTTTATTGAATGCCTTAACCGGCGAATAAAAGGGTTGGGCCGCTCGAGTACGGCCGGCTAAGCGGATTCCTATACCTCAAGAGGGCCACCGATTAAAAAGGACACTCTGAGCAGCCCAAGCCCGCCGAGTGGTTGGTCGTACACCTCAAGCGGTATGGTGGGTTGTCTAAGCGGAGTGCCTATTGTTAAGCGACTCGAACTCGGGGCCTTGCCACCGGGGAAACACATAATAAAATGACTAAATAATTAACCACTCAGCTAAATAAAGCCAACATTTTATCCAATGACATTTGGCGCCCATGGTCAAAGTTGAAATGATGCTCCATGTGCGAGAGGCGTGGTTCGATTCCTGCCAAAGTGGTGAGATTAATTCCTTGCAATTTTATTGAATGCTCTTGACGAGCGAATAAAAGGGTTGGGCCTCTGAAAGTACCGTCGGCTAAACGGATTCTCTATACCTCTGAGGGGCCCACTGATTAAAGGACACTCGGGCGAGCCCAGCCAATGAGAATTGGTTCACGGCCTCAACGGTATGGGCCTAGGTTGTCTAAGCCGGAGGGGGTGCCTATTGTTAAGCCGACTCGAACTTAGGGCCTTCAAGCACATGGGAAAATAAAATGACTAAATAATTAACCACTCAACGGCTAAATAAAGCCAACATTTTTTTTTTTATCCAACAGCATTTGGCCCAATGGTCAAAGGTTAGGCTAAGGATGCTCCTCATGCAGAGACCGTGGTTCGATTCCTTAACTTAGGTGAGATTAATTCCTTGCAATTTTATTCGAATGCTCTTGACGAGGCGAATAAAGGGGTTGGGCCCGCCGAGTACCAGTCGGCTAAACGGATTCCTCTATACCTACAAGAGGGCCGATTAAAAAGGACACTCCGGGCCCAAGCCCGGCGAGGAATTGGTCTGACCTCCAAACGGTATGGGGGTTGTCTGCGGAAGTGCATTGTTAAGGCTTCGAACTCGGGGCCTTGGCACATGGAAACATATAATAAAATGACTAAATAATTAACCACTCAGCGGCTAAATAAAGCCAACATTTATCCAATGAAGATTTGGTGATGGTCAAAGGTTAGGCTAAGGATACCATGTGTGGGAGGTCTTGGGTTCGATTCCCATGCTCAGCGTAAGTGAGATTAATTGCCATTCTGCGGGGGTGAAGGGAGTAGCTAACCCTAAGCCTCTAACACGGATGGAATTACTCATAAAAATCCTCCAAACGTGTAGGACAAGCGGAGGCGGTCCGTAGTCGGCGGAGGGTCCGTTGATAAGGAGGATTGAACCCGAGACCACGCTAAAAATGACTAAATAATTAACCACTCAGCGGCTAAATAAAGCCAACATTTTATCCAACAACATTTGGCTCGATGGTCAAAGGTTAGGCTAAGGATACCATGTGTGAGGTCTTGGGTTCGATTCCCATGCTCAGCGGTGAGATTAATTGCCATTCTGCGGTGAAGGAGTAGCTAACCCTAAGCCTCAACACGGATGGAATTACTCATGAAAAATCCTCCAAACGTGTAAGGACAAGCGGAGGCGATTAGTAAGTCGGGCGGAGAAGTGCGTTGATAAGGAGGATTCGAACGAGACCACGCTAAAAATGACTAATAATTAACGATCAACGGCTAAATAAAGCCAACATTTTATCCAATGACATTTGGCCCGATGGTCAAAGGTTAGGCTAGAGATACCATGTGTGGGAGGTCTTGGGTTGATTCCCATATCGCAGGTGAGATTAATTGCCATTCTGCGAGGGTGAAGGGTAGCTAACCCTAAGCCTCTACGGATGGAATTACTCATAAAAATCCTCCAAACGTGTAGGGACAAGTCGGAGGCGATTGTAGTCCAGCCGGAGAGTGCGTTGATAAGGAGGATTCGAACCGAGACCACGCGCGCTAAAAATGACTAAATAATTAACCACTCAGCGGCTAAATAAAGCCAACATTTTTATCCAACAAAGATTTGGCCCAATGGTCAAAGGTTAGGCTAAGGATGCTCATGCGCGAGAGAGGCGTGGTTCGATTCCATGCCAATGAGGTGAGATTAATTCCTTGCAATTTTATTCGAACGCTCTTGACCAAGGGCGAATAAAGGGGTTGGCCACGCCAGTACGCACCGTCGGCCTAAACGGATTCCTCTATACCTCTGAGGGCCCACTGATTAAAAGGACACTGGGCGTGCCAAGCCCAATGAGGTGGTTGATCTGACCTCAAGCGGTATGGCTGGGTTGTCTGGAGGTGCCTATTGTTAGCCGACTCGAACTCGGGGCCTTCACACAATGGGGAAACACATAATAAAAATGACTAAATAATTAACCACTCAACGGCTAAATAAAGCCAACATTTTTATCCAGCAAGATTTGGCCCGACGGTCAAAGGTTAGGCTAAGGATACCATGTGTGGGAGGTCTTGGGTTGATTCCCATCAGAGGTGAGATTAATTGCCATTGCGGGGTGAAGGAGTAGCTAACCCTAAGCCTCTAACACGGATGGAATTACTCATGAAAAATCCTCCAAACGTGTAGGGACAGCGGAGGCGTTATGGGTCGGGCGGAGTGCATTGATAAGGAGGATTCGAACGAGACCACGCTAAAAATGACTAATAATTAACCACTCAGCGGCTAAATAAAGCCAACATTTTATCCAAGACATTTGGCCCAATGGTCAAAGGTTAGGCTAAGATACCCGTGTGTGGGAGGTCTTGGGTTCGATTCCCATATCGCCAGGTGAGATTAATTGCCATTGCGGGGGTGAAGGGTAGCTAACCCTAAGCCATTAACACGGATGGAATTACTCATAAAAATCCTCCAGCGTGTAGGGACAAGCGGAGGCGATTCAGTAGGTCGGCGGAGAGTGCGTTGATAAGGAGGATTCGAACCAGAGACCACGCTAAAAATGACTAAATAATTAACCACTCAACGGCTAAATAAAGCCAACATTTATCCACGGCATTTGGCCCGATGGTCAAGGTTAGGCTAAGGATGCTCCATGCGAGAGAGTGGGTTGATTCCCAATGAGGGTGAGATTAATTCCTTGCAATTTTATTCGAATGCTCTTGACGAGGCGAATAAAAGGGTTTGGGCCTTGAGTACCAAAGTCGGCTAACGGATTCCTCTATACCTGAGAGGGGCCATGATTAAGGACACTCGGGCTGCCCAAGCGGAGGAATGGTTCTGACCCTCCAAGCGGTATGGGGCGGTTGTCTAAGCGGAGTGCCTATTGTTAAGCTCGAACTCGGGGCCTGACACACGGGAAACATATAATAAAATGACTAAATAATTAACCACTCAACGGCTAAATAAAGCCAACATTTTTTTATCCAACAAAGATTTGGCCCAATGGTCAAAGGTTAGGCTAAGGATACCATGTGGGAGGTCTTGGGTTTCGATTCCCAGAGTGAGATTAATTGCCATTGCGGGGGTGAAGGAGTAGCTAACCCTAAGCCTCTAACACGGATGGAATTACTCATGAAAAATCCTCCAAACGTGTAGGGACAAGCGGAGGCGATCGTAGGTCAGTAGGAGGGTCTGATAAGGAGGATTCGAACCCGAGACCACGCGCTAAAAATGACTAATAATTAACCACTCAACGGCTAAATAAAGCCAACATTTTAACATTTTTTAACATTTTTAACATTTTTATTTAATTTTAAACTTAGCCAAAATGCTCTCCTCTCCTAAATTTGGTAACCACTGACCTTCACGTTTCCGCGCCAGTGTCACGGCCGTGACGCCTCCCGTGGTCGCCATCACCCTCCACCATTTCCCACCCCACCTTTCGAGAAATCCCAAATCGAACCCCTTGGATTAAGTAGCTTGATGGCGGCGGACCCAACCCTAACGCCCGCCACGCTTCCTCCCGAGATTCAGGCCTCTAAAACCTATCACCTATCTTCATGGTGAACCTACAATTATGTTTGAGGAGGAAGAAATTGATTTGATGATTGAACAACAACATTTGAAACTTGCGGTAGTTGGTAAGTTTTCAAATGGTTGGACGGATTTTGATTTCTTGCGAAAGGAAATTCCTAAGCAATGTGGATTAAAATCTGAGGTTAATATAGGGTTGTTGCATCATCGTCATGTTCTAATTCGTTGCTCCATCGAAGAAGATTATGATACTTTGATGTCTAGCCCTAGTTTTTGGATTAAAGAAAGAAACAAGATGTTGCTAATGAGAACATTCATTTGGAATGTTAATTTTAATCCAGAGGAGGAGTCCAATATTGCTTGGGGATGGATCTCATTTCCTAATCTTCCACCGAATTTCTTTGGTCATTCGGCCTTGTTCACGTTGGCGGCGGCGGTTGGAAGGCCCTTAACCCTAGATTCGGCCACTTTGAATAATACTAGGCCAAGTTGTGCTAGGGTTAAGGTTGAAGTGGATCTATTGAAAATCCATCCTCAAAATATTCATATTTCTTTCAAAAGGAATGGTTTAATTCATACTAAATTGCAAAAAATTAGGTTTGACTTCATTCCAAAATTTTGTACTACTTGCAAACTACAAGGTCATGATGTTGATGGATGTTGGATATTAAATCCGGATTTGAAGCCAAAAAAGGATGACAATGGTGATAGATCGATGGAAAAGGAGGTGGATTCAACAAAAGGTAATCTTCCAAACCCTACCCCCCCTTCTATTTCCGCCCAAAACCACCGCCCAGATCCGAAACCCAAAAATACTCACGGTTGGCAGGTGGTTACGGGGAAAAAGACGAAAAAAACCACTAATCAAAACCCCAAAAACACTTTGTTAAGGCATTGGCGGAACCACCAACAACGTCCGTCTGACCTCCATGGCAAAAAATTCAAAAATCTCGGCCCAAATTATTATTTCCGACGCCGGAATTAATGACGGCGCCGGAAAACCATCACGGAACCTGGCGTACACGGCGGAACCCTCGCCGACCGGAACCACCTCGCCCACTCCCCTCGCGCGGCTGACCCGCGTGCCGTACGGGCCTAACCCTACACCAAGCCCCAGCGGTCAACCTAACCAACCCTAAACCACTGCCCGAAACCCTAGCGCTACCCATCTACGGAAACCCTACGGCCACGACGGACCCGCACTCCGCCCCGCAGTTTACTCCCACCACCCACGCGTACCCACCACCCGCTCGTCCCAACACCCCACTACCAAAACCACCGCAAAAACCCTAAAGCGCTATTGTAACCTACCGGAATACGACCAGCCAGTGACCGGCGACCCGACCCATATACCCACCCCATGACCTGCCGATACCCACGCTGCGGATCCACCCCCTCCTAACCCCAAACCCCGCCGTCAAATTCCCGCATCGAAAACACCACCCCTTTAGCGTGAAACCTACGAGTTTTGACGACCCGACTGACGCTCAAATTCCGCTGACCCTAACCCTAACCCCGTGGCCGCTACCTACCCCTCCGGCGTGGGCTGAACATCAATCCGCCCCCACCGTCGAAATTAACCCCTAAACCCTAAAAACATTGGTAACCCTACGATCCTACGACCGACCCGACGAGGAAACCCAACCCGGCCAAAACAGACCCGCCCCGGACCCGTCCCCCGAAGCAAATCCCGCAAACCACAATTACCCCTTTGAAACCTTTAAATAATAAAGCCCAAATCAAGCCCAAATACCATCCAAAAATCCAAGACAATTGAAGCCCAAATTCTATTTGAATCACGGGCTCCACTACCCATCCTCAAATAACATCAACGAATAAACCTAAATCTAATTCAAAGCCACTACCTCAAAAATCCAGCGCCAAAATTGGCTTAAAAATGCCTTCTCTTTCCTCATGACCTTGTACTCTAAATAAATCTTCATGAGATATACCTTCTGACAACCTACCACTTCCAAAACTTTTGAGACTGATAGTATAAGGAGGAAGTGGTGTGATCTGGAAGGAGAAGAGTCTAATAATGATTATGAGCACAAGTGGTCGAGAATCGGACATATTACTTGGAGGCTTTTGATAAGGAAATGGAATTGGAAGGTGACACATGCGTATGACAAAGTTTGAGGATGTTTTAAGGACACCACTAGCGATAGAAATGCACACATGTGGTATGCAGAATATTTGGAGATGTTTGTCCTCGAGAAGAAGATGAAGCGAGAATGGGCCATGGAAATGTTTGAACGAGAACCAAGCCCATTTGTTGATGGAGATTCGAGGGCGACATTCTAGATGATGAAGAGCTTGAGATAACTTGACACATGTTTCATGGAGTCACGACCACGAACATGTTTGAAGAGATGAAGAGATTAGAGCGGCAATACCCGATCCACCTAAGAAAGGGCGGGGACTTCATCAACTCATAATTTACGCCAACGGAAGGAAGCTAGTAAACCAACAATCCCGTTATGCATTACAACTAGATCAAAGAAGAAATGATTACATATCACGGACTACTAGAAGACAAGCGAGGAAAAGGTACATAGGCTAGAAGATTTTATAAGTTCGAGTTTAGATTTCTAGCTTTGTTCTTATATTACTACTCTACCTTAGTATCATCATTTGTAATATCATCATAGAGTGCATTATAAACTCTATGATGATCATAGCTTACTTGATCTTGGCATCTTCTTTCTTCTTACATTCGGGATAGACATTAGCTTTGCCTGGATAGGACTAGCAGGCGAAGTATAGGAATATCCCTTTATTAGTTTGTATTTTCCTTCTGGGCCCCATTTACTTTTCTGTTATTAATAAAAAACCTGGGCCTACGTGCCTGGATGATTATTAAAAAAAAAAAAAAAAAAAAAAACCCTAAACCCTAAACTCCTAAACCCTAAACCTAAACCTAAACCCTAAACCCATCCAATTTGGCCCAACGGTCAAAGGTTAGCTAAGGATACCCGTGTGTGGGAGGTCTTGGGTTCGATTCCCATGTCAGGTGAGATTAATTGCCGTTCGGGGGTGAAGAGTAGCTAACCTAAGCCTCAACACGGATGGAATTACTCAAAAATCCTCCAAACGTGTGAGGACAGCGGAGCGATTCGTGGTCGGTAGGAGAAGTCCGTTGATAAGGAGGATTCGAACCCGAGACCACGCTAAAAATGACTAAATAATTAACCACTCAGCGGCTAAATAAAGCCAACATTTATCCAACGGCATTTGTGATGGTCAAAGGTTAGGCTAAGGATACCATGTGTGGGAGGTCTTGGGTTCGATTCCCATGCTCAGAGTGAGATTAATTGTCATGCGAGGTGAAGGGAGTAGCTAACCTAAGCCTCTAACACGGATGGAATTACTCATGAAAAATCCTCAAGCGTGTAGGGACAAGCGGAGGCGATTCCGTAGGTCGAGCCGGAGAGTCTGTTGATAAGGAGGATTCGAACCCGAGACCACGCGCTAAAAATGACTAATAATTAACCACTCAGCGGCTAAATAAAGCCAACATTTTATCCAACATTTGGCTCAATGGTCAAAGGTTAGGCTAAGGATACCATGTGGGAGGTCTTGGGTTCGATTCCCATATCGCGAGGTGAGATTAATTGCCATTCTGCGGGGTGAAGGGAGTAGCTAACCCTAAGCCTCCAACACGGATGGAATTACATGAAAAATCCTCCAAGCGTGTAGGACAAGCGGAGGCGATTAGTAGGTCGGCGGAGAGTGCGTTGATAAGGAGGATTGAACAGAGACCACGCTAAAAATGACTAATAATTAACCACTCAGCTAAATAAAGCCAACATTTTAACATTTAAAACCCTAAACCCCAATTTTTTCTCGTCGTGAGCGATGCGCCGATCGCGGCGGTGTTCCTTGTTCCGCTCCGGCCCGATCATTTGCCAGCGCCACCACCACCAAAAATTCGTCTCGGCGTCCGTCGTTCCCACCCTCCATTGCGTCGACTCTCCACAAGCGCCGGAAAACGGATCGAAAAACTCGGTTTTTATCGTCTTCTGGCAGAGCGAACTCGAGCATAGTTGACGGACGGGGGTAGTACCAATAGATTCGTCTTCTCTTCACCGTCATTCCTATACCCCCCACGACCATCGATTCTCACTAATTCATCGATTGCGAATCTCAACCTCGAAACCCTAACCGCGTGCGTTTTTACAACTACGGTACAATCGGCGGTCGTGAGTGGTACCAACTTCAGCGTCACTAGCGTCATTTTGCACCCACCTCGCCTCGATTCATTCCAAATCAGCGGACGACGAATTCATGCGAAGCGGTTCGTCGCCGTTCGTCGTTTGGTAGTGTCGTGGTGGTGGGTGATGCCAGTTGTGTTTCAACAAGATCTACAATTCCGCTAAACTAGCCCGTCATTCTTGATTGGCATTAATCTTGAGCTACGCCGCTGCTTGATAATTTTGTCTTAGTTGAACCAAGCTGTACTAGCATTCCCTCTTGGGTAGTGTGGGGAGAATTTGTGGTAATGAGCATTGTTATTGCTTGATAATGATGATATTGAGGTGGAGGTTGATACGCATGAAGGATTACATGTTGTGAAGATGATAATTTTGTTGACATGGTGACTTGTTTGATGAGGATAGGGATCTGATGGTTGACAAACCGGTATAAGAACTTCGCTCACGAGGTCGACTTTTGCTATAGGATTCAGATCCTTTTATGGGCATAATACTCGAGGGTAAGAGATCACGAGTTACAGCGTTACGATTGGTTTGGATAGGGCTACTCTATTAGGAGCAGAGGATATTCGGGATCGAGAGGTTGCGAATGGTGATGAAGCTAGCGGCGATGCCGCGATTTTATCAACATATTCATAGATGCGAGAAAGGCACGATTGTGGCGTCGAAGCGGCGAGTTTGTGGCGCGAACAACTACGGCCCATCTTTGGATATCATTACGAAGGCTCTTCACGAGGCGATGCGGGTTGCAGACATCAGCCTACACTCTTCGCACGCGAGCGGATGATAGCAGATATGACACAACGAGCAATGATAAATACATGAAGATGGATACTAAGAAGTTAGATCGGACACTCGGGGCCATGCGGATCATTGCTAGCTCGGCCAGACCAACCCATTGATTCCAATACAGAATCTTGCTCAGGATTACATCCAGCAACCTCATCCATCATTACTAGATCCGATCGAATCAGGACCAGGACTCCTTTTACATGATGATTTTTAGAGTATTTGGGGATAGAGAGATGAGAACAACAGTTGAAGACTTTGTATGCGGAGGTAACATAGCTTTAGGCTTACATTGTATCTTCATTTTGTTTGTATCGCATTTGTAGTATCATCGTAGTATGTTATAAACTTCGGTGATGATCATTGCTGTTGATTATCGCTTGCTTTCTTTTGCACTCTGGCGATAAGCGTGTATTTCCCCTACGGGGGCCAGTATACTCCTTTTGATATATAAAATAACCTAGGCCCACAAGCCTAGTGGATTATCTAAAAAAATAAAAAAAAACCAAACCTAAACCCAAACCACAAACCCTAAACACAAACCAAACCCTAAACCACAAACCCTAAACCACAAACCAAAACGATCAATGACATTTGGCCCATGGTGAAAGGTTAGGCTAAGATGCTCATTGCGGGAGGCGAGTGGGTTCGATTCCATAGCCAGGTGAGATTAATTCCTTGCAATTTTATTCAATACTCTTGACGAGCGAATAAAAAGGGGTTGGGCCTGCTATACGGCGTAAGCGGATTCCTCTATACCTCTGAGGGCCCGATTAAAGGACACTCGGGTAGGCCCCAGCGAGAATTGGTTCAGTCTGACCTCAACGGTATGGGTAGGTTGTATGGCGGAGGGTGCCTATTGTTAAGCGGGCTCGAACTCGGGGCCTTGGCATGGAAACCATAATAAAAATGACTAAATAATTAACCACTCAGCGGCTAAATAAAGCCAACATTTAACTCAGCGGCTAAATAAAGCCAACATTTTATTTTTTTGCTCTCCCTCTCTCCTCGCTTAAAAACCACAGCCACCAGCGTCACCAGGCCACCATGGCGTCGTGGCAGCCGGCACTCACGTGGTCGGCCATCACCCATGCCATTCCACACCCCACCTTCCCAGAAATGGTCAAATCTACCCCTTTGGTTTCGTCTTGTGGTGGCGGCGGTAAACCTATCTAGTCGTCGCCCCCTCCCACTCGACTTAGTGCCTAAAACCTATCACCTATCTTCATGGTGAACCTATGGTCATGTTTGAGGAGGATGAAATTGATTTGATGATTAAAGAACAAGATTTGAAACTTGCGGTTATTGGTAAGTTTTCAAATGGTTGGACTAATTTTGATCTATTGCGGAAGAAATTCCTAAGCAATGTGGATTAAAGTGAGGTTTCAATAAGGTTGTTGTATAATCGCCATGTTTTAATTCGATTGCTCAATCGAAGAAGATTATGCTACTTTGATGTCTAATACAGTTTTTGGATTAAAGAGAATAATAAGATGTTGTTAATGAGAACATTCATTTGGGATGTTGCTTTTAATCGAGGAGAGTCACATGTTGCTTGGGGATGGATTTCTTTTCCAAATCTTCCTCCAAATTTTCACTTGGCCAATCGGCCTTGTTCGCGATAGCGGCGATGGAAACCCATTGCCTAGATTGACAAGGAAGATGACAAGGCGAAGTTGTCTAGGAGTGAAGGTTGAAGTGGATTTACTAAAAGTTCACCTCAAAAATTCAATTATCTTTCAAAAAGAATGGAATTGTTCTTACAAAGTGCAAAAATTAGGTTTGACTTCATTCCTAAGTATTGTACTACTTGTAAATTACAAGGACATGATATTGAAGGTTGTTGAAATTAAATCGGTTGAGACGGAAGGATGACAATGGCATTGAAATTATGGAGAATTCGACTAAGGCAAAGGTAAATCTCAAAATCCTACCCTCATCCAATGACAAAAATTACATCTCGAATCGAAACCATCAAAAGCCGTCGGTTGGCGTATGTTGTCACGGGGAAAAACAATAGAAAAATCTCAAATCAGAACAAAAACATCAATTTCGTTTTTGGCATCGGAAGAAATTCGGCCATAATGGTGGTGAACCACCACCACCACGGATCTGACCCCCCCGTTGCAAAACCCAAAAACCACCCAAAAGAAATTTCGCCGGAATTAATGGCAGCGGCGAAACCCTTCGGAACCTAGCGCACGACCCGGAACCATGCGACCCACGAACCACCCTCCCACGGCGCTGCTTTGCCACTGGCCGGGCTGCTGGGCCTAACCCTAAACCACTAAGCCCTAACCACTCCACTCCCACCGAGCCCGCCATGGCTGAAACCTGCAGGGCAGGCCGTGACCCGACTCCCGCCCCTGCGGACCGTCCCGACCAGTACCGCCGCCGTTCTGCCCTGCTGTGCGCGCGCCAAAAAAAAAACCGTCAAAACCTACCCGCAACGTTGACGGCAGGCCGTTAACCGCCAGCCCAGACCACCCGCCCACTGCGGACCCGTCCCATCCTACCACCCCACCCACCCGGATCAAAAACCCGCCAAAATTCGTCGAAACCCAGCGGTAACGGGCGACCGTTGGCGATCCATTCGGCCCTGCGACCCGTAACGACTACCCTACCCGCGGTACCCGATCCTGAACATCGCTCCCACACCTCCCATCAAAACTACCCGAAACCTAAGCCAGCCTATGATACGATGCCCAGGCAGGCAGACCTAAACCAGACCAAATCACCTAACGACCATCAACCATTTAAAATTACTCACCTCCCGCTCTATTCCCACGTACCCCGACCCACCCACTAAACCTATATATCCTAAACGTGACCACCATCCGAGCAGTGACCTTCCGAAATCGTGACCAGCCGACCGCCACTTTTAAAACAACGAAAATTCAAGTCCAGTTTGGATCGGGCTCGCTACTGACCTCAAACAAAATCAATCACGAGCCAAAAGTACTTCCAAGCCCAAACACAAAGAACCCATCCCCAAATTGGCTTAATGCCTTTCCTTCCCCATGACCCACAGTGAATAAATCCTCATGGACATTCCTTCCATAAAACTACCACTTTGCCGTTGGTTTAGTGCGTGGTGCGAGGAGGAAGTGGGGTGAGAGATGGATATGTTTCACGGGGTTCTTTGGTATCAAAAGGCGAGATTGCGACTTGTGAAGCCTTTGATCGAAATGGAAAGTGATGGTGAATTCTATGGTATGACGATTTTGAAGATGTCTTAAGGAATTCGACATGATCATTGCCTCGAGAAGATAGGCGGATTGGATCATGGAAAGTATGAACTGACCAAGACCACTTGCTATTGATGAAGGTATGGAAGAAGATATACTTGATGGCGAGGCTACAGAGCGCCAGTCACGTGTTTGAGGCGTGCGATGCGGCGGATATGTTTCTTTGAGATGAAAAAGAATTGAGGAAGCAATACGAGGCTAGAATAAGTTGAGTCTTCATGACGCACGAGTAAGCAAGCTAAAAAAAAGCGACAATCCGTTGGCGGTAACCCACAGATCAAAGAAGAAATGATTACATACGAAGTTATTAGATGGCGAGGAGGACAAGGTACTTGGGTTTGAAGATTTTATAAGTCTGAGTTTAGAGTTCTAACTTTGTGATTATATTATCATTCTACCTTAGTATCATCAATTGTAATATCATCGTAGAGTCATTATAAACTCTATGATGATCATGCTTATCGATCTTAGCATCTTCCTTCTTTTTACATTGGGATAGACTAACCGCTAGATAGGGTTAGCGGCGAGATAGGACATATCTGATAAATCTGTATTCCTTTTGGGCACTGTTTCATTCTGTTATTAATAAAATAACACAGGCACAGCACTGGATGATTACTAAAAAAAAAAAAAAAAAAAACCACAAACCTAAAACCACAAACCACAAACCTAAAACCTAAACCCTAAACACAAACCTAAACCACAAACCACAAACCCTAAACCCAGAAACCCAAAACCAAACCCCAAAACCCAAAACCCAAAACCCCAGACCCCAGACCCCAGGCACCCAGGCCCCCCAGACCCCAGGCCACAAACCTAAACCCCAGGCCTAAACCCCAGACCCAACGACCCCAGGCCCAGACCCCAAACCCTAAGCCACAAACCCCAAACCACTAAACCTAAACCTAAACACAAACCAAACCTAAACCTAAACCACAAACCCTAAACAATTACCTTTAAAACCTACAAATAAAAAGCCCAAATCAAAGCCCGAATACCGTTCAAAAAATCCAAGACAATTGCCCAAATTCTATTTCGGATCGGGCTCATTACCCATCTCAAATAACATCAACGATAAACCTAAATCTAATTCAAAGCCAACACCAAAAAACCAGCCTTGAAATTGGCTTAAAATGCCTTCTCTTTTCCTCGCTAACCTTGTACTCTAAATAAATCTTCATCGGATATACCTAATAACCCTACCACGTCTAAAACTTTTGAGGCGATGGTATAAGGAGGAAGTGGTGTGATACGGAAGGAGAAGAGTCTAATAATGATTATGAGCACAAGTGGTGAGAATCGGACATAGCGTGCCGGAGGCCTTTGATAAGGAAATGGAATTGGAAGGTGACACATCGTATGACAAAGTTTGAGATGTCTTAAGGATACCTGTGATGAAATGCACACACATGGTATGCAGGAATATTTGGAGATGTTTGTTCCTCGAGAAGAAGATGAAGCGAGGAATGGGCCATGGAAATGTTTGAACGAGACCAAGCCTAGGCTGTGTTGATGATTCGAGAGGGCGACATTCTAGATGATGAAGAGCTTGAGATAGCACTTGGACACGTGTTTCATGGAGTCACGACCACGAAAAACATGTTTGAAGAGATGAAGAGATTAGAAAGCGGCAATACCGATCGCACAAGAAAGGAAGCGAGACCGTCAACTTCATAATTCGCATGAAAGGAAGCTAGTAAACCAACAATCCCGTTGTTCGATTCTGACTAGATCAGAAGAAATGATTCTATATCACGGACTACTAGAAGACAAGCGGGAAAAAGTACATAGGCTAGAAGATTTTATAAGTTCGAGTTTAGATTTCCCTAGCTTTGTCCTTATATTACTACTATACCTTAGTATAATCATTTGTAACGTCATCGTAGAGTGCATTATAAACTACATGATGATCATAACTATCTAATCTTAGCTTCTTCTTTCTTTTTACATTCGGGATAGACATTAACCGCTGGAGATAGGACTAGCGGTAGTAAAGGACTATCCCTATTAGTTGTATTTCCCTCTGGGCCTTTTCGTTTACATTATTAATAAAAACACAGGCAGCGTGCGGATGATTATTCAAAAAAAAAAAAAAAAAAAAACCTAAACCTAAACCACAAACCTAAACCTAAACCACACAAACCCTAAACCCTAAACCAAACCTAAACCCAAACCCTAAACCAAACATGTTTGAAGAGATGAAGAGATTAGAGCGTGATGCCAGTCCACAGAAAGGAGCAAGGACTTCATCAACTCATAATTTACGTGAAAGGAAGCTAGTAAACCAACAATCCCGTTTATCGATTCTGACTAGATCAAAGAAGAAATGATTACATATCGTGAGGCTAGAAGACAAGCGGGAAAAAGGTCATAGGCTAGAAAGATTTTATAAGTTCGAGTTTAGATTTCTAGCTTTGTCCTTATATTACTACTATACCTTAGTATCATCATTTGTAACATCATCATAGAGTCATTATAAACTACATGATGATCATCTATCTAATCTTAGCCTTTTCTTTCTTTTACATTCGGGATAGAAGAAGCCAACATTTTGACAACTTTTATGCTCTTCTCTCTCCAGATTCGAAAAACCCTAAGTCTGCGTCGTTTCAGGCCACCATGGCGTCGTGTGTATTGTGGCCGCTTACCTCACGTGGCCTCCTCCTAAAATCACCGTCGCACCCCAGCACCGGATATTAAATCGCCGTCGACCCCCCGGTTTACCGCCAGCGGTGGCGGCGGCGTGAAAACCCTAACGCCCGTCGACTCTAACCCTCGCCGAAATCAGTGACAACTTAAACTATCACCTACGCCGTGGTGAACCTATGGTGATGTTTGAGGAGGATGAAATTGATTTTATGATAGAAGAACAAGATTTGAAACTTGCGGTGATTGGTAAGTTTTCAAATGGTTGGAGTGATTTCGATTTACTTGGGAAGGAAATTCCTAAACAATGTGGCCTTAAATGCGAGGTTACTATAGGATTGTTGTATAATCGTCATGTTCTTATTCGATGTACAATTGAAGAAGATTATGACATCTTAATGTCTAGCCTAGTTTTTGGATAAAGGAAAAGAATAAGAGGTTGTTGATGAGAACGTTCATTTGGGATGTTGCTTTTAATCAGGAGGAGGAGTCACATATTGCTTGGGGATGGATTTCTTTTCCAAATCTCCACTAATTTCCATGGCCAATCGGCCTTGTTCACGATGGCGGCGCGGTGGGGAAACCCGTTGCCACTAGATTGACTACAAGGAAGAAGACAAGGCCAAGTTGTGCTAGGTGAAGGTTGAAGTGGATTTGTTAAAAGTTCACTCAAAAAAATTCGATTATCTTTCAAAAGAATGGAATTGTTCTTACAAGGTGCAAAAAATTAGGTTTGATTTTATTCCTAAGTATTGTACTAATTGTAAGTTACAAGGACATGATATTGAAGGATGTTGGAGATTACATCAGTTGAGACCAAAGAAGGATGGCAAGCGATGAAATTATGGAGGAATCGTGGCTATGGAAAAGGTAAATCTCAAAACTCTGCTTCCTAACATCGAAAAATCAATATCGGTCAAGAAAGCCAGAATTCGAATGGCGGTGGTCACGAGGGAAAAATCATCGAAAAATCCGAATCGAACCAAAAATCTCGATTAGCTAATGTTTTAGAGATTGGGAGAAATCGCCAATTTGGAGGTTGGAACGCCACGACTCGTCGAAAACAGACCACGTCGGAAAACCAAAATTTCAAACCAAAAAATTATCAACGTCCACAGGAAAATCGCCGGCGGTCATCTGTCGAACCTACGCGTACGCTGGCCCAGGAAACCTAACTCGACCCCAGAGAACCCCCGCGTCGACACACGCCAAAACCTAACCCCCAGCCGCGAGCGATGGGCCAAACCAGCCCAAAACCACTACACGAAAACCCTAATCCTCCCGAGCCCTAGCCGCGCGCTGGCTGGAAACCGTGACGTGGCCCGACCGGATCTCACCCTTTGACACCGCGCCCACGTACCATACGCGCCGTCGACTACCACTGCGAAACCGCGTAAAAACCTAACTACCGCCGAAACCTACGAAACTATGACGGGCAAACCCGTTAACTCGGCGAAACCCGTTTACCCCCCATTACCAGGCAGATACCCGCGCTGCGGACCCGCGCTTAACCGCAACCGCTTGTCCAAATCCCGGATCGAAACAACTCCACCGTTAACGGCGAAACCCTACTCGCGGGTGACCAGGCCAGGCCCGATAACAGATCGATTACGCTGACCACCACGTGGCGACCTACCTACCCACTCCGGCCTGGTCGGACGTCAATCCCGGCGTTGATATCACCGCAAAACCTAAAAATCAGCGGAAACCTACCCGACCCACGGCAGGCCACCGGGCAGGAAGCCCGGTACGATCAGTAACGGACCCCCCAATACCCGACATATCCACTACGCGAGCCATCGCGCTAAAACCTTTAAATAAAAAGGCCCACGAAGCCAACCAACTCAAAAGCCAGATAATCCTAGCCCAATTCTATCTGAATCTGGGCTCATACCCAATCCCCGAATAACATCAACCATTGAGCCCAATTCTAATTCAAAGCCCTACCTCAAAACCCATTTTGAAATTGGCTTAAAAATGCCTTCTCTTTCCTCATGACACTTGTACTCTAAATAAATCTTCGTGGATATACCTTACAATAACCTACCACTTCAAAACTTTTGAGATGATAGTATAAGGAGGAAGTGGTGTGATCTGAGATGGAGAAGAGTCAAATAATGATTATGAGCACAAGTGGTGAGAATCGGACATAGCATTACTTGGAGGCCTTTGATAAGGAAATGGAATTGGAAGGTGACTTTGTCGTATGACAAAGTTTGAGGATGTCTTAAAGGACACCACTAGCGGTAGAAATGCACCATGGTATGCAAGAATATTTGGAGATGTTTGTCCCTCGAAGAAGATAAGCGAGGAATGGGCCATGGAAATGTTTGAACGGAACCAAGGCATTTGTTGATGGAGATTGAGGGCGGCATTCTAGATGATGAAGAACTTGAGATAGCACTTGGACACATGTTTCATAGGTCACGACCACGAAAACATGTTTGAAGAGATGAAGAGATTAGGCGGCAATAGTCCGCACAGAAAGGAGCGGGGACTTGACTCATAATTTACGCCCAGCGGAAGGAAGCTAGTAAACCAACAATCCCGTTATGCATTACTGACTAGATCAAAGAAGAAATGATTACATATCACGGACTACTAGAAGACAAGCGAGGAAAGGTACGTTTAGAAGATTTTATAAGTTCGGAGTTTAGATTTCTAGCTTTGTTCTTATATTACTACTCTACCTTAGTATAAATCATTTGTAATATCGTGTAGAGTGCATTATAAACTCTATGATGATCATGCTACTTGATCTTGGCATCTTCTTTCTTTACATTCGGGATAGACATTAGCTTTGCTGGATAGGACTAGCGGTAAGTAAAGAATATCCTTTATTAGTTTGTATTTCCATACGGGCCCATTTACTTTTACGTTATTAATAAAAAGCACAGACTACGTGCACGGATGATTATTCAAAAAAAAAAAAAAAAAACCCTAAACCTAAACCCTAAAACAAACCCTAAACCACACAAACCCTAAACCCTAAACCACACAAACCCTAAACCTAAACCACTACAAACCCAAACCCTAAACGGCCACAACGTTTTCAAATTCTCCGTATTTTAAGGCGAAGTGCTGACAATGCGGCATGTGGCTGGTGGGCAGCCATGATTGAGGTTGTCGGTCCATTTCTTACGATTTTCCACCACTAATGACCCGATGCAATAATTCATTGACTTTGGATCAAAATGGTATTTTCCGTGAACATCATGCATGAGCAATGGCGATGCGGTGGTGCGACCCACAGCGGCATTTTATTACTGTCTTACACGGAATTCAGTTTGCTCGTGTTCTCGATCATCATCTCAGACCATGGATCAGTGGGTCCAACAAAGCTCGAGAATGGTCAAATACCACCTCGTTGGCTAAAAAAGGTAAATTATTTACGGAGAACCTACATTATTGCTCTGAAATCTGAAATTGATGTGTTGATAAGCGCGTCAAGATTTGAAATGGCGGTAATAGGTAAATTTAGTCATGGCATGCCTAACGTAGATTTTACGAGTGAATTACCTAAACAATTGAAATTGAAAGCCCCAGTTAGAATTGGTTATCTGTTTAGCCGTAATGCGATTCGATGCTCGATTGAAGAAGATTATGATCTGTTTATGTCATCTCTTCGGCTTTGATATTAAAGACAGAGGGAATCCTATCCTTTTCGTATTTATGAAATATGATGTTTCCTTTGACCTACAAAGAAACTAGTATAGCTTGGGCTTGGGTTTCATTCCTAACCTTCCAATGCTGCTTTGATGAGTCTATCCTATTAGCTTACATTTGTTGGTAGACCATTTGTGTTGATCGACTGCAAAAATATGACGTCCTAGTTGTGCTAAGGTTAAGGTCGAACTAGATTTGTTGCGTCACACCGAGCATATCCAAATCAATTGCTACGGAAGGAGAATTCAAACAAACTCTTACGAATTCGGTTTGACTTTATCCCAAGTATTGCACTAATTGTTCCGCCCAGGACATGATGTGCGGGTGTTGAAACTTCGATCTGAGATGAGACCTTGAAGGACAAAGAAAATACGTCTTGCTCCCGCTCCAAAAGACAACCACAAACCCGAACTCGCGGATAATCCTAACAAAACAAGCAATCCGCAAAAATCCAAATCCATAAAGAAACACAGAAACTACAAATCAAGCCAAAGAAAATCCAAATGAGCGGCAAGCGGTTGCGATAAAAAGCGAAAAGAAAAATACTCACAAGTCGAAAGCCAAAATAAAAATCAAGGAATCAAATCCGGCCTCAGATCTAAAGTTAGTCAAAAACAACCTCCGACAAAAACACACAAGTCTCTGCCACGCTGCGAAATTCCAATCACGCTCCAGTTTACCGCATCTCCGATCCTGACCAGCAAAACGTCCCTTTTCAATTCATGTGACCCTCGCGCTTGTACTTCGCGCCCCACTGCCCACCACTCGCCATGATGCACCTTGCGCCTGTGACCAAACCCACTGAGATATCCCTCATTTGAGACCGCCCTACCTCTGCATTAGACCAAACCCAGAGACCACGCGCTATATCCAACGGGCATCGCGCGCTTATTCCAGAACCCATCCCACTCCAGCTGAACCTACCACTCCTACCTGACTAGACCACTTCCCTGACTACTACTTTGTATCCCAGCTGGATATTGGAAGCCAAATCTCGCCATATTTTCATCGCTCTCCCCTGCAATGCGAAAATGGTTCCGTCGGGACCACTGTGATTGGCATTAATCTTGGGCTACCTTTGCCAAAATTTTGTGCCTTTGAACCAAGCTTATACTAGCATTCCCTCTTAGGTAGTGTAGGGAGAATTTGTGGTAAGGAGAACATTGTGCGATAATGATGATGTTGAGTGAGAGGCGATGCCGCCAAAGTTACATGATTGTGAAGATGATAATTTTGTTGACATGGTGACTTGTTTGATGAGGATAGGGATCTGATGGTTGATAAACCAGCTATTGGATCTTTTGGGCATAATACTCGAGGGTAAGGAGATCCCACAGGTTACCGGCGCTACCGATTGGTTTTGGATAGGGCTATTCTATTAAGGCGAGGATATTGGGATCGGAGTGCGAATGGTGATGAAGCTAAGCGGCGGTCACGCGATTTTATCAACGTCTTATTGGATGCGAGAAGGCCTGATTGTGGCGTCGAGAAAGCAGCGAGTTTGACGCGAACAGCTACGGCCCGTGCTGGATATCATTCACGAGGCTCTTCGAGGCGATGCAGTTGCGAACACGCGGACCTGTCGCCATCGCCTGGTGAGCGGCGGATGATAGCGGAATGAAAGCCTGACGAGGCAATAGAAAAAGCGCTGAAGATGGATACTAAGAAGTTAGATCGGACACTTCGGGGCCGTAGCGGATGCATTGCTAGCTCGGCGGACCCGACCAGGTGATTCGGTCTGATCTTTCAGAGATTACAGCCGGCAACCTAAATCCGTATCGGCTACTAGATCGGATCGGATCCGGACGAGGACTCCTTTAACATGATCGATTTTGAGTATTTGGGGATGGCGGTGATGAGACCTTCAGTTGAAGACTTTGTATGCGGAGGTAACATAGCTTTAGAGCTTACATTGTATCTTCATTTGTTTGTATCGCGTTTGTAGTATCATAAGTGAGTATGTTATAAACTTCGGTGATGATCATTGCTATTTGATTATTGCTTCTTTCTTTTTGCACTCCTGTGATGGATGTATTTCCAAGCAGAGCCAGTATCTTTCTTTTGATATATAAAATAACTGAGCCCCTTGACTAGTGGATTATCTAAAAAAAAAAAAAAAAACCTAAACCACTAAACCTAAACCACAACCTAAACCACAACCTAAACCCTAACCTAAACACCAACCCTAAACCCTAAACCAAGCCACAAACCCAAAACCTAAACCACCTAAGCACAAACCACAAACCACAAACCCACAAACCAAACCACAAACCTCCACAAACCCAAACCCTAAACCTAAACCTAAACCCCAATTTCCTCATACCGTGAAACGATGTGGTAGCGGCGGGCAACATTGTTTAAACGACTCGTCGTTGCCCAGCAGGACCGCGTTAACCGTCTCGGCGGGCCAGTCAATTCCATACCTACCCCTGCGTCGGCTACCTAAATCGCGGAAAATTGGATCGAAAAACACCTTATTTCGATCGTTCATTCCGATTACTAAGTGCGACCTCGACCTGATCGGCGGTGGGAGTCGGATTCCATCGAGCACGTCGTCTCATTGCAAATGCGTTTCGCACCTCGCGACGCCGATTGTTCATGCGTCGTCGATTCCCACAATAATCTCGCAAGAAAACCCTAAGCGCGCGTACGTTTCGTCACGAGGTTCGAGGCGGCGGTAGTGAAGTAGTACGGTAACCGTCTTCCGTCCGTCCAGTCACTTTGCGGCTTTGACCTTCAACCGGTGGAGTCGGATCGGCGGGGCGGCCAGTCGATTTTTATTATTCATCGCCAGTTCGGTTCGAAAACGTTCGAGGTGGTTGTGAGGTGGTGTAATACCTCTTGTGTTAAATCTCATCAAGCACTACATTTCCCAGCACTAAATTCAAAGGCTCAACCACTTGATTTGAAAGCTTCCATTTTTACCGATGATTGCGGCGTCGATAGCGCGATGTGGTGGCGACCTCCAGGCGAGTTGTCGATCATTTCAACCGATTTTCCACCACTAATGACCCGTCTGATAATTCATTGACTTTGGATCAAAATGGAATTTCCGTGAACCGCGCCGCCGATCGATGTGGCGGCACAGCGGTGGTGCGACCTCGCGGCAATGTCTGACACAGTCGCCGCTACGGAATTCGGTTGCCCGTATTCTCCAATCGTCATCTCGAGGCTGGATCGGTGAGTCCCAATGCGTCTTTGGAAGCGATCGAAAACCACTCGTTATACTTTAGCGATGGTAAATTATTTACCCACGGAGAACTACGATAGTTATTAGCGAGAAGAAATTGATGTATGTGCTAATTGCGCGTCAAGACTTGAAATGAAGCGGTGATAGGTAAATTTAGTCATGGCATGCCTAACATAGATTTTACGGGTGAATTACCTAAGCGGTTGAAATTGAAAGAGTTAAATTGGTTATCTGTTCGTAAGTCATTATGCGATTGATGCTCAGTGAAGAAGATTATGATACCACTTATGTCATCTCTTCCGGCACGATATTGAAAGACAAAGAGAGGAATCCTATCCTTTCACATGCTTTATGAAATATGATGTTTCTTTTGACCTACAAAAGAAACTAGTATAACAGGCTTGGGTTTCGTTCCACTAACGCTTCCGCTGTTTACTTTGATGAGTCCATCATTATCTATTGCTTACGTGGTGGGTAGACCCATTTGTGTTGATCGTGACCAAAAATATGACCGTCCTAGTTGTGTGCTAAGGTTAAAAGGTCGAATTAGATTTGTTTAAGTCGAAGCATCCCGAAAATATCCAAATCAAATTGCTACGGAAGGAGGAATTCAAACAAACTCTTACAAGATTCCGATTTTGACTTTCTCCCCAGTATTGCACTAATTGTTCCCTTGAGGACATGAGTGTACCTGGGAATTGTTTGGGAAACTCGATCACGAGATAGAGACGCCCGAAGGACAAAAGAAAATACACATCCCTGCTCCCCTCCAAAAGACAACCCACAAAACCCAAATCCACTGGATAATCCAAACAAAACAAAGCAACCCGCCCGAAATTCAAAATCCGGCGAAATGAAACCCCCAAAAATACCTTGACCAAAGCCCCGAAATCAAATAGCGGCAAGACGATTTACTTGATAAAAAGCAAAAATACTCCCACGAGTCCAAAAGCCAAAAACCAAAAATCAGGGAATCAAATTCATTGCCGAAATATCTAAAGTTAACCCAAAAACAACACTCAAACAATCTACCTGCGCTTGATGTTATAGTACGCCCTTTTTGCGAGGAAATTCCAATCGCTTTGATCCGTTTACCCCATGCTCTTTCGATCCGTGGCCAAGAGCGCACTCGCTTTCCGATTCGCAGCTGATCCGCTTCCCGCCGTTGCCCCAGCACCTCCCCTGCCTTTATCGGCCGCCTGCATAGCCTGCCCCATAACCGGCGGCTATGACTCGAGAGCCCACAGAGACCTCCCACCTCACGTAAAAGCCTGAGCAGACCAGCAGGAGACCACGGCGCTATACTCGCTGCCGTCGCACACTGTATTCCACTGAACTGCGTCCCACTCCATTGTGAACTTCTCCACCGCTCACCGGATAATACACCTTCTGCTCGCATTTCGCCACCCCACCTCGGCGCTGGTATCCCGCTTGGATATTGGGAAAGCCAATGCTAAACGCCATATATTCTCCTCAGCACCTCAAGTCCCTGCACAACAAATGCTTATCATACGTCCGGGACCCATTCTTGATTGGCATTGAATCTTGAGCTACCTTGGCTGCTTGGAATTTTGCATAGATTGAACAAAACAGTTGTGCTAGCATTCCCTAACTTACGGTAGTGTGGGGAGATTTTGTAGTAATGAGAACATTATTCAGCGATAATGATGATATTGAGGTGGAGGTTGATACCGCCGAGAATACGGTTAGCGAAGATGATAATTTTGTTGACATAGGGTGACTTGTTTGATGAGGATAGGGATCTGATGGTTGACAAACGGTACTAAGAGACTTATCTGAGGTTTTACTTTATTCTTATAGAGGATTCGGATCACTTTATGGGCATAATACTCGGGGTAAGGAGATCACCCGGTTACACGGCGTTCTGGAGTTAGTTGGATAGGGCTATTCTATTAGGAGCAGGATATTCGAGGATCGGAGAAATTTGCGAATGGTGATGAAGCTAACTGCTTGATGCAGCGATTTTATCAACATATTCATAGATCACGAGAAAAGCGCGGTTGCGGCGTCCGAAGCTTGAGCGGGTTGCGAGGCGCGAACAAGCTACGGCCCGTCTTTCAGATATCGTACGAGGAAACTCTTGCGAAGCGGTACGAGGTTGCAACCGCATCGACCTACCCAGCAACCCGTCGCCGCAGGCTTGGCGATGATAGCGGATATGACACAACGAGGAAATGATAAATACATGAAGATGGATCTCTTAAGAAGTTAGATGGACACTCGGGGCATGTGAGATGCATTGCTAGCTCGGCGGACCAACCCGTTGGTTCGGTCTGGTCGCGACTCAGGGATTACGTGAGCGTTACCGTCCCGGCTGGCTGCTAGATCCGGGATCAGATAGGACCCGGGAGTCCGTTTGCTGATCAAATTTTTTAGAAGTATTTGGGGATAGCCCAGAGATGAGACAACACCAGTTGAAGACTTTATGCGGAGGTAGCTTATAGCTTTGGAAACACATTGTATCTTCATTTTGTTTTGCTCAGCGTTTGTAGTATCATCGTAGTATGTTATAAACTGGTGATGATAAATTGCTATTGATTGGCCTTACTTCTTTCTTTTTGCACTCCTGGCGTGGCAGTGTATTTCCACTACGGGGGCCGTATACTCCTTTTGATATATATAAAATAACACAGACTGACGTACACAGATGATACTCAAAAAAAAAAAAAAAAACCTAAACCCTAAACCTAAACCCAAACCCCAAACTCAAACACCAAACACACAAACCACTAAACCTAAACCCTAAACCTAAACCACAAACCTAAGCCCCCTAAACTAAACCTAAACCCCTAAACCTAAACCTAAACCTAAGCCCTAAACCCCAAATACTTGTTTTTATTTTTTAACATTTAAAATGGGCAAATTTTGAAAAAACCCTAACTAGTACTTACCTTTTAAATACCATGGCGGCAGTAGCCCTCCGAGGCACCAGGCCCAGGTCGGCCAGCCGCCAGGCCCAACCGTGGTCCGTCACCCTTGCGATTCGTCGCGTGATGGCAGGCCCCAGGCCGTCGTCAGACCCCACCTCTCGACTTCCGTGCCCCTAAAACCTGAACTATCCCATGGTGAACCCAGACCCCAGACCCAGATGCAGACCCCAGACACCAAGCCACAAGCCCCAGACCCCCAGACCCCAGACCACAAACCCAGACCACAAACCCCAGACCACTAAACCTAAACCCTAAACCCCTAAACCTAAACCCTAAACCTAAGCCACACAAGCCACTAGCATTACGGATGATTACTTAAAAAAAAAAAAAAAAAAAAAAACCACTAAGCCACAAACCACTAGGCCCTAAACCACAAACCTAGCCACAAACCTGGTGATGTTTGAGGAGGAAGAAATTGATTTGATGATAGAAGAACAAGATTTGAAACTTGCGGTAATTGGTAAGTTTTCAAATGGTTGGACGGATTTTGATTTGTTGCGAAAGGAAATTCCTAAGCAATGTGGATTAAAATCTGAGGTTAATATAGGGTTATTGCATAATCGTCATATTCTAATTCGTTGTTCTATTGAAGAAGATTATGATATGTTGATGTCAAGCCCTAGTTTTTGGATTAAAGAAAGAAATAAGATGTTATTGATGAGAACATTCATTTGGAATGTTAATTTTAATCCGGAAGAGGAGTCGAATATTGCTTGGGGATGGATTTCTTTTCCAAATCTATCTCCAAATTTCTATGGACAATCTGCCTTGTTCACGTTAGCTTCGGCGGTTGGGAAACCTATTGCCACTAGATTATTCTGAGGAGGAAGACAAGGCCTAGTTGTGCTAGGGTTAAAGTTGAAGTGGATTTGTTAAAAATTCACCCTCAAAAAATTCAACTATCTTTCAAGAAAAATGGAATTGTTCATACAAAAGTACAAAAAATTAGGTTTGATTTTATTCCTAAGTATTGTACTAATTGTAAATTACAAGGACATGATATTGAAGGATGTTGGAAAGCAAATCCGGATCTGAGACCAAAGAAAGATGACAAAGGTAATGGTGCTTTATGGAAAAGGAGCGGCTATGGACAAAGGTAATCCTCAAAACTCTGCTATTCTTCTTTCTTAGCCAAAACCACAGACCCGGATCCGAAACCACAAAAATCCGACGAATGGCAGGTGGTTACGGGGAAAAAGTTTAGAAAAAATCCAAATCAAAATCCAAAAAACAACTTGCCTTGTGTTTGTTGGGGGGTAATTAAACGCGTTGAGTCGGAACCACCACGACACGTCCGTCAGACAGCCAGTGAAAATCCCGAAAAATCCGACCCAAAAATTATTTCAGGCCAGCGGAAGTGCGGCACCGGAAAAACCACTCGGAACCCTAC
>JAQGDG010000600.1:0-100615 GCA_029844215.1 Przewalskia tangutica | reverse complement strand
TAGGACTTCACACTTCTAAGGAAGTAACAACTATGGCGGGACAGCATTCCCGCCATACCGCGAACGTACAAAACTATCTACAACAAATGTGAGATCATACCTAAAAGTCGAGCCTCCGGTACAGACGGAGCCCCGACACCAAAGTAAAGATCCTGACGGATCTAGCACTCGCTTCCCCACCAAGTGCATGAACGCAGCCTCCGGGCGGAGAGGTCAAGATAACAAATTACCAAGTATGTGAAATCAGAAGTACTTAAATGAAATCATATCATTTAAAGCCAATTTTACAAATATGTAATGAAACAACCAATGTAACCGCATATAATGTCACATCACAAACAAGAGCAATAATAGGTAAATCAGAATAGGTCTTTTCAGGTCGCGAATGATCAAAGCAAGGCCAATCGCCAGTATCATTATGCTCCGCTTAATCCCGACTCCGCAGTCCGCATAGGCCACCTAGGCCCGCATGCAGATTCTCGCATCGGTAGCTACCTCGCATCGCCCCGACTCGTAGTCCGCATGGCCACATGCACCGCATGGCCATGGACCGCACACTAACTCCGAACTCTCAGTTCCGCAGTAGTCCCCCGGACCCGCAGGTATTCTCGAATCATAGTCACACTGCATCGCTCGAGGTATACCCTCACGCACGGTGAGCCTTAACCCCCGGTGATATCATGTCAAGAGCGAGCATGTAATACTAACATAACGCTTATCGTTAAACAACATAAGCACAATAGAATAACCTCTTTACACAAACGTTACAAGATACTAAACACACACATAGCATCACAATATGTCTACTCAACAAACCATCTTACTATACTTTCCAAATCAATACAAGTCTTTATAAACACATAAGTAAACCGCTCTATTTTATCTTTTCTTAAGTCGTTATACCTAACTTCCCATAAAGCTAGTATAACTCTTAAGCTTTTTGTTTAAAAACCAAGTATTACTCTTCTTTCAAAATGATTCATAATTCTTTGAAATACTTCAAGATTCTTATTATTTAGACTCAAGTCAAAAGACGCCAAGTAAAACCATGTTCGCTTAACACACGACGCCTATCGTATTATATATTATTTTAAAATATCATGCCAAGAGGATAGGAAGAATCACATACCTCCTCGAAATCCACCCGCCAAGTCGAATATGTCGCGCGAGTATCAACCTATAATAGTCAAATACGCCTATCAACGCCTAGAATACTCAGAGAATATTACAACAGAGGTTCTTAATTTACTTGAAATTGGGCAAAGATTTCCTTACCCGTCAAGCTACACAAGCTCATCGTGAATACAAATTCCATGTAAGTGGTAGCCTAATCTTCTTTAATATTCTTCTATATATCTTATACTTACTTCTATACTACTACAATATGCATTCTCCAATTACAATAGAAGGATAAGATTATTATTTACCTCGATAAGCCCAAAATTATCCAAGTTTAAATGTCGGTCCTGAGCAAGGTTTAGCTCCTAATCTGCATGCTCCAATCCGCTCCAAGAAACCCGTAGAAGTTTCTACACAACTTCTACTTACAACTTCAACCAACAATGAAGTTTCTCCTAGGGTTTCGTTTAGTGACTAAAGGAAGTATAGTAGTATTTCTGGGCTTTTAGTATAGAGGTGACTTTGGAATACTACAAGATATACGGCTAGGGTATTTTGGGGATAGTAACAATACTTGGAGAGTATTTTCTACCAAGAGGGGGGGCTTTTTCCGAGACTACTAGGAAGGGGGAGGAAAGGGTGTTTTGGCTTAGCTCTCTGTAGGGGAATGAGGCTTGGAAAAAGATCTCTAGAGCGGAAGGAGTTTTCAAGACTTGGAAAATATTTGTGGATGAAGAAGTCTTCAACTCAAGGGGGGTATTTATAGGGCTTTCAAGGGCCAAGATTAAGGCAAGTGGAGGGTGTGGATTTGCACAAGTGCACCCTATCCCTACTCCACAAATCACTCACCAACATTGACCCATGGTTTAGGCCACAAAATCGTGCCATGCTTGCCCACAAGTTGTCGTCCACTTGAGGGTGACAAGTGTCGCCCTCTCGTTGGTCCAAAATATTTCATCTCTCGGAAAAATCCGCAAAAATAATAAATGTTGCAACCGTAATTTTCCCTTCGCAAAGTTTGGAAAACGTTTGGTCGGAAAACAATTCTTTTCGAGGGTTGTGCACAAATTTTCGTCCCTTATGCCTAACTAAGGCTAATCTTTCAGACGCACGCCTCACGCATATTACTCCGGAAATACGGGGTATAACATTCTCTCTCCTAGAAACATTCGTCCCGAATGTTCCTTCCCAAGACAGATAACGATAAAGTTCCTCATAACTTAAATAGCTTTGCAAATGCCACACGCACAATACATCACTTAAGCAAATATGACAATGAAAATTTACAAGTAGGAAAGTGAGTTACCTGGAGGTGTGGGGAATAGGTGAGGATACTTCTGCCTCATGTCCTCCACAGCTTCCCACGTCATCTCCTCCCGAGCCTGCTCCGCCACAAGACTTTGACACGGCCACGCCCTGGTCCGCATACGCCTAACTCCGACGATCGACATCGCTATGGGAATCTCCTCATACGATAACCCCGGTCACCGACATCGCCAATCGGTGCACCCTAGATGGATCCCCGATACATCTCCTCAGCATAGAAACATGAAAAACTGGATGCATCGCCTCCAGACGGATTTACGATCAACTCATAGGCAACCTTGCCTACCTCGCGACAACTGATACGCCCAATGTACCTTGGCTGAGTTTTCCTTTCTTCCCGAATCTCATCACACCCTTCATGGGTGACACCTTCGGGAAAACCCAATCATCAACCTCGAACTCCATGCCGACGATGATCCGTGATATGACTTTGTCGACTCGAGTCATTAATAGCCGCCCCGATAAGCTTCACTTATCCACCGCCGGCCAGTGGTCTGGTCCTACTAATCGCACTCTCGCCTACATCAAACCACCTTATCGGGCGACCGCACTTCCTCCCATACAAGGCATCATAAGGCGCCATTCGAATACCGGAGTGGTAGCTATTATTATGAAAACTCAACTAGAGGCAATGATCCTCCTACCTCAAGTCAATACACAGCTGCATGACATATCTCGAGTCCGGATAGTGCGCTCTTCGTCTGTCTGCTCGAGGATGGAATGCGATCTCGAGCTCACCGCCCCTAAACTCCTTCCGAAAGACCTCCAGTTAGCCAACCGGGCTCCTCCGTTCGATATGATAGAAATAGGGACTCCATGCATCACGATCTCTGATGTAAAGTTCGGCATAACCTCGGCGAAAAAGTCGCCCGACGGAAGAAAGTCGATTTCGCCACCGCCGACGATAACCCAGATTGAATCATGCTTCCTCCGAGTGCGAGGTAATCCCGTGATAAAGTCCATGTTGATCACCTCCTTCCGTCGATCTCTATCGTGCGCAATCCACCAGCCTCGTGCTCTATCTTCACTGCGACAACACTCGCATCGAGCCACAAACTCTCAACGCCCTCTTCAAGCCATCCCACCAATACGGATCTGAGGTCGTGGTACATCTTGGTCGACCGGATGGATAGAGTAACGGCGCCGTGTGCTTCCTCAGAACTCACGCCAAGTCCCGCAATATCCGGAACACACAACCTGCCTTCAAACCTTAGCACCCCATCAAAGTGCTACTTCAAGGACCTTCCTCGTGAAGAGCGTATCACGCATACCGCCAAAACCGGATCCTCAAATCAGGTTTCTTCACCTCCTCGACGATGGAAGACTCGACAACCTCTCGAACTCGCACCACCGCTATCGTAACCAGTCAATCGGACTCCAGGCTCGCTAATCGATGTAACTCGCGACCATGCCCTCCTCCGGTACATCGAGCAGACTCCCATCGACCTACGACTAAGGGCATACGCTACAACATTGGCCTTCCTGGTGTTACAGGATGTCGACATCATAATCCTTGAGTAACTCTAACCACCGTCTCTGTCGTAAGTTCAGCTCCCTCTGGCTGAAGATATACTGAAGGCTCTTGTGGTCTGTATAAATATCCACATGAACCTCATACAAATAGTGCCTCCAGATCTTCAAGGCGTGAATCACCGCTGCCAATTCCAAATCATGGGTGGGGTAGTTCCTCTCATTCTTCTTGTGTCGGGACGCCAGACGCTATAACCTTACCCACCGCATCAACACACATCCGAGCCCGACGACGCATCACAATACACTACATAACCGCTCTGGACCTCCGGAAGAGTAAGAACGGGGCGGCCGCCGATCTCTCGCGAATCGGAAACTCGCTCACAAGCATCACCGAAACTTAGTTGCCTTCAGTCGCCCTAGTCAATGGTGCGTAGATAGAAGCAAACTTCTCCACGAACCGATAGTAACTTTGCAAGGCCTGTGAAGTCGCGCACCTGCCGAGTAGAGGTCCAGGCCAAGTCATCGCTTCGATCTTGGCCGATCCACCCGAATACCATCAACCCCATAATATGCCCAAGAAATGCTACCGGCCAACCAAAACTCACATTTGGAAAACTTGGCGATAATCGCTGGTCTGGAGAACTCTCAAAGACGGCCCTCAAATGCTCGCATGCTCCCGCTCTCCGAAAGGGAATAAACCAAGATTTCATCAATGAACACTATCACAAACGTGTCCAAAATGGCTTGAACACTCGGTTCATCAAATCCATGAATACCGCGAGCATTGGTCAACCCGAAAGACATGACCGAACTCATAATGCCCGTCGGGTCCGAATGCATCCTAGGGACATCCGCTCTCGACTACACTGATGATAGCCCGATCGCAGATCAATCTTCGAGAAACATCTCGCACCATGCAACCGGGTCGAACAAATCATCAATCCTGGAAGGTATTCGTTCTTAATGGTCACCTTGTTCACCGCCGTAATCAACACATGCGCGCTGGCCCGCCCTTCTTCTTCACGAACAATGGCGCTCCTGGGGAGAAACACTAGGCCCGATGAAGACTTTCTCCAAGAAATCTCTCACCGGTCCTTCAACTCTCTCACTCGCAGTGCCATTACGTATGGCGAATGGAAATAGGAGTGTCTAGCAAAGACATCGATACAAAACTCTATCTCTCTCAGGAGGATACCCGAGGTCGCCTCGAAACACATCCGGGAACTCTCCGACTATCGAACGAACGAAAACTGCACCGCGACCTCAGATCAAACACCCGAATAAGATGGTAGATATACCGCCACGCACCATCTTCCTAGCCTAGAGGTAAGAAATAAACCTACCCCGGCGACAGTGTTCCTCCCACTCAATAACCGGCTCACAGAATCAAACTGCACTCACTCTCTCATCGGTCTACATTGGCATAGCAAGCTAGCCAATCCATACCCATGATCACATCAAAATCAGTCATGTCCAACTCTATCAAGTTCGCTAGTGGTCCGACATCGCATAAAGTCACCGACAAGCCCTATATACCCGCCGAGCTACCACCGAATCACCCATTGGCGTAGCTACTCGAAAGGGTCTATGGACTCGCCTCATCCCTATCCTACTAGCAATGGAGATATATAGGACAGTAGAACCCGGATCTATCAAGGCATACACATCACAACCAGTAAACCGATAAAGTACTGCGACGACATCAGCGACGCCTCGCAGTCTGCCGTACATGGCATAAATGCGATTCGAGACCGCTAGAATCGCACCCGCTTCCACGACTGCTGGCCGCATGAGTGCCGCCCTCGGCGTAATCGTAGGAGATGAAGAAGCCGAAAGACCACGTGGTGACCCCACCTACGCGCCCTTGGTTTCGGACAGGCTCGCAAAGTAACCCGCTGGCCACAATCAAACAAACTCCCGAGCAGCATCACAATTCCGTAATGGGATCTACCGCGACGCCACACCGAGGGGTGGTCCCGAGCGGTTAGCACCTCTGCTACCCTGGACGTCCGAAGTCCTGGGGCCCTGGTCTGTCCTCGAAGACGGTGTAGAAGTGCTCTGAGCTGGCTGTGGTGCAAATCTACACTTCGCCAGGTCGCCCACCGAGAGCTACCAAAAGACCCCGCTGGCCCGCCTTCGCTTCTGTCACAACCCGCCGCCTCTACGCCTCACATCAGTGCATGAGCAGCGCGGGTAATGTCCATGCTCGCTGAAGAGCTACACCGCACAAGACTCGGCCATATAATCATCTAACTCGTGACGAGCGTGCACTGCCCTCCATATCGCTACCAACGCAGGGACATATTGAGCCAACGAATCGAACTCAACGCTGCACTCCCAATCGCGCGCTCTCGCCTCAAGAACAAAAATTTGTCGGCGTGCCCTCCTCATCTGGAGGCAAGAAGTGAGTGAGAAAGCCTCCGAGAACTCGCCCCAAGTAGGGGACGCTGCTTTCCCGGATAACTCCTAATCAAACCAATCGATCGCGGTATCACGCAGCTATGTGGAACCGAAGATCACGGACTCGGTCTCGAAGCCTCGATCACCGCATGATCCTCAGAATCGACGGATGAACTCCTGCGGATCATCCTCGTGCCTCGACCATAGAACTCGCGCGGCTACAACTCGAAAATCCCGTAGCCTCAAACCGATCTCGGGTGAACCACAGTGTATGGCTGAGCTGGGCTGCATCAGACTATCTCCGTATGTTCGCCACGATCTGGCGATGGTGGGCCATCTCTAGTACTTAACTCCTCTCGCCCCAGTGTGGGACCGAGGTGCGGTAGTCTCTTTGGGGGCGTGGCGTCATGGAACTCGCCGTCTGAGGTATCGCCTCGGGTAAGTACTGGGCCTGTGCCCTCGTGACTCTCGGTGTCCTACTAGTAGCTCTCTCGGCTGCCTTGCCCTTCTGGTCCCGGGTTGCCTTACGTGGAGGCATAACTGTTACAGAAAAGGAATACGTTAGAGGGGTCCAACTTATAACACAGCTCTAAGGCACGATCTCAGAGTGAGAAGAATGGAACCCAATCCTAAATATCCTATAGCCTCCTGATTATTGGTGTGGTGCACAACACACCGATAATCAAGACTTACTAGATACGATGTAGACACTTTCCGAGGATTAATCGCTCGATACCACTTTTGTCACGACCTGGTTCGGCCCGGATCGTGCCTTACCCGGGCACCCAAGTAGTCATACATCAGAGAAAATCAGCGGAATATAAAAACAAGACATGAAACAAATGTAAATTGAAACACAGTTTTATCTGAGAAAAGTCGCCTTTCGGCATATATATATATAAACCAAAATATGGTAGTTACATCCCAACTGTACAATAGGACTACAGACCTCTAAGGAAGTAAACAACTATGGCGGGACAGGGCCCCGCCATACCCTGAATGTACAAAACTATCTACAACAACAGGGAGATCATACCTAAAAGTCGAGCCTCGGAGAAGACGGAGCTCCCGACACCAAAGTAAAGATCCTAAGGATGCGGATCTAGCACTGCTTTCCCACTGCGGCATGAACGCAGCCGAGAGGTCGATAACAGTACCAAGTATGTGAAATCAAAGTACTTAAATGAAATCATATCATTTTAAAGACAATTTTACAAATATGTACGAAACAACCAACGAATCGCATAGTGCTACATCACAAACAAGAGCAATAATAGGTAAACTGTAATGTCTTTTCTAGTCGCGAATGATCAAGCAAGGCCAATCGCCCATAGTATCATTATGCTCGCCTAATCCCGACTCCCGCGATCCGCATAGGCCACCAGAAGCGATGAGGTATTCCCGCATCGAGGGTAGCTACTCTCGGCATCGCCCCGAATCGTAGTCCGCATGGCCACAGACCGCAAGGCCACATGGACCGCACACTAACTCCGAACTCGTAGCTCGCATAGGTCCCCGGACCGCATGAGGTATTCTCGAATCATAGTCAGATCGCACGAGGTATACCCCGTGAGCGGCAACCCCGTATATCATGTCAAGAGGTGAGTGATGTAATACTAACATAACGGCTTATCGTTAAACAACATAAGAACAATAAGAATAACCTCTTTTACACAAACGTTACAAGATACTAACACACATAGCATCACAATATGTCTACCAACAAACCATCTTACTATACTTTCAAATCAATACAAGTCTTTTATAAACACATAAGTAAACGTTCCTTTTATCTTTCTTAAGTCGTTATACCTAACTTCCCATAAAGCTAGTATAACTCTTAAGCTTTTGTTTAAAAACCAAGTATTACTCTTCTTTCAAAAATGATTCATAATTCTTTTGAAATACTTCAAGATTCTTATTATTTATACTCAAGTCAAAAGACGGCAAGTAAAACCATGTTCAGTTAACACACGTCGCTCACCGTACTATATATATTTTAAAATATCATGCTCAAGAGGATAGGAAGAATCACATACCTCCTCGGCGAAATCCACCGCCAAGTCGAATATGTCGCGTGAGTATCAACCTATAATAGTCAACACGTCTATCAACGTCTAGACTACTCAGAGAATATTCTAAACAGAGGTTCTTAATTCTACGGAAAATTGGCAAGATTTCACCGTCAAACTACACAAGTCTCATAATACACCCCATGTAAGTACAGTTCAATCTTCTTTAATATTCTTCTATATATCTTATACTTACTTCTATACTACTACAGTATGCATTCTCCAATTACAATAGAAGGATAAGATTATTATTTACCTCGATAATCCCAAAATTATCCAAGTTTAAATGTCGGTCCTGAGCAAGGTTTAGCTCCTAATATGCATGCTCCAATCCGCTCCAAGAAACCCATAGAAGTTTCTACACAACTTCTACTTACAACTTCAACCAACAATGAAGTTTCTCCTAGGGTTTCGTTTAGTGACTAAAGGAAGTATAGTAGTATTTCTGGGCTTTTAGTATAGAGGTGACTTTGGAATACTACAAGATATATGGCTAGGGTATTTTGGGGATAGTAACAATACTTGGAGAGTATTTTCTACCAAGAGGGGCTTTGCGAGACTACTAGGAAGGGGAAAGGTGTTTCGCCTCAGAGAGGGGAAGTGAGGCTTGGAAAGCTCTCAGGGGAAGGAGTTTTCAAGACTTGGAAAATATTTGTGGATGAAGAAGTCTTCAACTCAAGGGGGGTATTTATAGGGCTTTCAAGGGCCAAGATTAAGGCAAGTGGAGGGCAAGTGAAGGGTGTGGATTTGCACAAGTGCACCCTATCCCTACTCTACAAATCACTCACCAACATTGACCCATGGTTTAGGCCACAAAATCGTGCCATGCTTGCCCACAAGTTGCCGTCCACTTGAGGGTGACAAGTGTCGCCCTCTCGTTGGTCCAAAATATTTCATCTCTCGGAAAAATCCGCAAAAATAATAAATGTTGCAACCGTAATTTTCCCTTCGCAAAGTTTGGAAAACGTTTCGTCGGAAAATAATTCTTTTCGAGGGTTGTGCACAAATTTTCGTCCCTTATGCCTAACTAAGGCTAAACTTTTATACGTACGCCCTCACGTACATACTCTGGAAATACGGGGTATAACATGTAAGCCCGATTTATGTTAGGGACGAAAATTGTGGGCTCCTACGAAAAGAATTGTTTTTCCGACGGAAAATTTTCCGAACCTTGTAAAGGAATTTTACGTTTTCAGGAATTTATTTATTTTGGATTTTTTCCGAGTGATGAAATATTTTGGACCAACGAGAGGGCGACATGTGTCACCCTCAAGTGGACGGATTGGTGGACGATTTAGTGTGGCACGTTTTTGTCATTTTAAAGGCCAAAAATGTTTGGTCAAAGTCTTGAAGATATTTGTGTAGTAGATGGATAAGTGGGACCCACACAACACTTGTCCAAATCTTCACCCTCCACTTGCTTTGATCTTGGCCATTGATTGGCCTATAAATACCCCTTAAGTTCAAGACTTATTCTTCATCCACTTAACAATTTCCAAGTCTCAAAAACTCCCTCCCCCTTTGAGAGCTCTCGTCCAAACCCCTTTCCCCTTTCCTTGGTCTCGAAACCCCTTGGTAGAAAAATATTCTCCAAGTATTGTTGTTATTCCAAAATACCTTAGCCCAAATACCTTGTAGTATTCCAAAGTTACCTCTATACTTAGAGCCCGAAAATACTACTATATTTCTTTTAATCACAAAACAAAACCCTAGGAAAATCTTCATTGTTGGTTGAGGTATTAAGTAGAAGTTGTATAGAACTTCTAAGGGTTTCTTGGAGCGAATTGGCGCATGCAATAGAGCTAAGCCTTGCTCAGATCAACTTTAATCTTGGATAATTTTGGGCTTATCGAGGTAAATATCTTTGTCCTCTATTGTAATTGGAAATTACATATAGTAGTTTATATTCGAGTATAAGATATAGAAGGATAGTATAAAAGAAGAGAATTGAACTGCATTACTTACATTGGGTTGTATTCTGAGAGACTTGTGTAGCTTAGGTAGGGAAGTGCTCAAATTTCCATAGAAATAAGAACCTTCGCTTAGAATATTCTACAGAGTAGTCTAGACGTTGATAGACGATTTGACTATTATAGGTTGATACTCTGCGACATATTCGACTTGGCGTGGATTTCGAGGAGGTATGTGATTCTTCCTATCCTCTCGAGCATGATACTTTGAAAGAATATATATAGTGCGGTGAGCGTTAATGTTAACGTGGTTTTACTGATGTCTTTTGACTTTAGTTTTAAATAATAAGAATCTTGAAGTATTTCAAAAGAATTAAGAATCGCTTTAGAAGAGTAATACTTGGTTTTACTTAAGAGAGTTATACCACTTTATGGAAAGTTAGGTATAACGACTTAAGAGAGATAAAAGGAGTTTACTTAATTGTTTATGAAAGCCTTGTATTGATTTCGAAATGAGAATAAGTATCGAACAAACCATCGCAGGTACTTAATAAAGGAAAATGTATTGACTAATTAAGTATTATTAAAACCAGTAGAAACCTCCATCTGCATAGAAGCTAAGATAAGACAAAATTGTATTACATTTCCTAGATCATGGCTGCTTTAATAAGATCATTAATAAACAAGTTTTGATTTTCTTAAAATTTCAAAGTAAGGACTTGATTTATAAAAGACAAAGACTTGAAAATTTGAAGTGTTTTCGTTTAGAAAGGAAGGCATGCTTTTGTCTTAAGTTGGTTCAAAAAGAAGGTAGGGAAGTTGTTTGGGTTTACTTAAAAAGATAGTCACTCTATTTTTGATACTACGGGTATCGTGTGCTTTTTGTGAAAGAAACAGATCTTTTTAAAAGAGTTAATGTATGAAGTACTTTGGGGATAAAAACCCGAACTTGTTGACATAAAATAGAAAGTACCTTGTGTGAATAACTTGACTATGTTGGTTTGTGATAGCCTTGTAATACTTTCGTGTTGGTTTGATAAGTAAACATGTTATGATGCTACGTGTGTTAGTATCTTGTAATGTTTGTGTAAAGGGGATTCCCTTGTTGAGCTTATGTTGTGTAACGATAAGTCGTTATGTTAGTATTGTACCACTCACCTCTTGACATGTTATACCGGGGGTTAAGCTGCCCCCCGATGCGAGGGATGCCTCATGCGGGTCCAGGGGACCTATGCGGAGCTACGAGAGTTCCAGGCTAGTGTGCGAGGAATACCTCATGCGGTCTATGTGGCCATGCGGACTACGAGAGTCCAGGACTATGCCGAGTAGTAGCTACCCTCGATGCGGGGAATACCTCATGCGGGGAATACCTCATGCGGGCCTAGGTGGCCTATGCGGAGCTGCGGTAAGCTCCAGGATTAGACGCGCACATTGATACTGAGGGCGAGTGGCCAGCTTCGATCATGTGGCGCGGTCTAGAAAGACCTAGTGATACAGTTTTATAGCATTGTTGGTACTGTGGGTTTTAGTAGTCGGCTATGCCTTTGTACTTACCCCGTACAATTTTATTATGACACAGGTGGGACCTGGTGTTCATGTGTATTCCTTGGTGCTTTTATATCATGGACTGCCGGTAGTGAGGAAGGAATTCCACGGGCATGATTGATATTGTGGGCATGAGACCCATGGTTATATTTGAAGGATGACTTTAAGGGCGTGAGTCCCTGACTTGACATGACTGCTTACATATTGCGTATCGTAAATTGGTTATCATATATGTCTTCTGTTTTATATAGACCATTATGATTTCATTTACGATATTTTCGCCACATACTTGGTACTGTTATCGACTTCTCGGGGCTGCGTTCATGCCGCAGTAGAGGTACACGATTGTTGATCCTCGCCATAGGGTCACGGCTGCGTTTTGGGAAGCTCCGTGTCTCGGAGGCTTATCTTTGTATAGTCCCCGTCGTTGTAAGTACTTACATTCGTGGTATGGCGAGCCTGGTCCCGCCATTGTTGTTATAACATTCTTAGAGGTGCAGAGTACCCAGCATGTGTGGTTTGTAAAAGGTATGTAACTGTTCAAGTTTTTATATATATATATGCCGACAGGCAGCTTTTCTCAGATAAACTGTTTCTTACTTCATATTGTTTCATGTCTTGTTTTATATTCCGTTGGTTACTCTGATGTATGTCTACTTGGGTGCCCGGGTAAGGCACCAGTCACGGGCCCGGGTTCGGGTCGTGACAAGTCTCATATCCTTCGTCTAACAACATGGGTACACATCACCCCATAATACGTAAAACTATCCTTTTACGTGGGGGAGAGAACTTATCTCCCTTACAAAATCTTAATCATCAAGCGCCACCTTATAATCGTATAGATTTTCAAAACCTACCAACGATGTCTTTTGTTTTCCGTAGGCAGCACTCTTACTTATCTTATTCTTGCTTGCGCGCTATCCTAAACTTATCCGGAAGGTCGTGGCCCTGACCGCCACACCAACCCAACTCCAAGTACCTCTAAGGGAACTTAAAATAAACTCCTTCAATTTCAAGTATTACCTACTGTTATACCCCGTATTTCCAGAGTATGTACGTAAGGACGTACGTAGAAAAATTTGAAACTTGTACTAAGGCTTGGCCGAATTAATTTTGTTCACAACACCCGTTTAGAGTCGTGTTTAGACGTTTTGACAGCTTTCGTAGGGGAATTTCCGGCTATGTCATTTTTAATTTTTGCGGATTTTTCCGAGAGACGAAACGTGTTGGGCCAACAAGAGGGCGCCACTTGGCACCCTCCCATTGGCGGACGTGAGAGCTCGGTTGTGGCCGATTGGAATGGCTTTAGTTGGTAGGATATTTGTGTGTTAGTTGGTTAAGGGGCACTTGGCAAGATCTTGGCCCTACACTTGCCTTGCACTTGGCAAGATCTTGGCCATTGGTTGGCCATTGGTTGGCCTATAAATACCACCCTATGTTGAAGACTTTCTTCATCCTAAAATCTTCTAAGTGTTAAAATCCCTCCCTCTCCCTTCTTGTGGTTCTCGTCCAAAAGCCTTCCCCCTCCCCCTTGGCCGAGAGTTCCCCCCCTAGTGGGGTAGGCCGAGGGGTATACACCCCCCCTCCTTGGGGTGCTAGCCGTGGGGTACCCCCCCCCTAGCCTAGTTGTTTTCGTATAATACCCCCCCCTCTTGGTAGAAATACTCTCAAAAGTATTGTTATAATGCCCAAATTACCTTAGCCGTATACCTTGTTGTATTCTAAGGTTATACCTATACAAAAATGCCCAGAAATACTATTATACTTCCCTTCCGTCACAAAAACCGAAACCCTAGGAAAATCTCCATAGTCCGTTGGAGTATTGTGTAGAAGTTGGTTAGAACTTCTAAGGGTGGTTTAGAGCGGGTTGGAGCGCTCGGAGTTGGAGCTAAACGATTGCCCAGGATCGACTTTAACTAGGATAATTATGGGCTTATCGAGGTAATTATCTTGTTCCTCTGTTGTAATTGGAAATTACATATTGTTAGACTATATAGTTGAAGTATACTATATATATAGAACTGAACGTTGTTGTCGGCAATGTCTTTGGACTTAAGCCTGAATAATAAGAAACCTTTTCGAAGAAGAGTACTAAACTGTTTTTACTTAGGGCTGTATTACAGTAGACTTGTGTAGTAGTACCGTGGAGTAGAATTGTACCCGTTAGGGTTAGATGTATAACCCCCCCCCCCTGGTTGGCTTGGTAGCCGGCCTCGATAGAGGAGGAGATTTACGCTGTTGCGGGGGGGGGGGAGGTGCTGCCGAATTTTCTGTAGAATGTTCTACGGTTAGACCTAAATGTTAATAAGCGCCTTGTGGCCTTATAGGTTGAAGTACTACGTGTGGCGCGATCTACCGGGCTAAGGAGTAGCCGACGGTTTGAGGTACTTGGAGCGTTTTGCTATTAGTCGATACTCGTCGCGAGGTATGTGAACCTCTTCCTATCTCTTCTAGCATGATATGTGTGAACTATGTAGTACGGTAGACGTACATGTGCTAAATGTATTTAATTGGTTTAAAACATAAAGTGTTATAACGGCTTTATGGGAAGTCGGTTATAAACAGCTTTATGTTGGTAAGAAAATACTTGTGGTTTTTAAAAGGTAACTGATTTGAACTATAACTGGCTTGTTATGTGATTAATAGAGAACTTGAAGTAATACTTGGTTTTTGAAAACTTAAGAGTTATACTAGCTTTATGGGAAGTTAGGTATAACGGCTTAAGAATGTTTTACTGATTTCGGAAATCAGAATGTGTATCGACAAACCACTGCAGCGTTAATAAAAGGAAAATGTTTTGAATAATTAAGTATTATGAAAACCAGTAGAAACTTCCATCTGCATAGAAGCTAAGATGAGACAAAATGATATTTCCTAGATCATGGCTGCTGTAATAAGATTGTTATAAACAAGAATATCCTACTCACATATAAGGCTTATGTTTCTCAGATTGTTTAAAAGAGAATTATATTCTTAAATGAATAAGACTATGAACTACGAAACCTTTCTAAAATAAGAAACGTGAACATTTGAAATTAGGCAAACTTGGACGTTTGGAAAATAATGTTGTTACTTGATTTTACAAAGGTAAGAGTTTTGGTTTTCTTAAAAGGACAGTCACTCCATTTTATGCTTCGGGTATTGTGTGACTTATGTGAAAGAAACAGATCTTTTAAAGATTTAATGTGTGAAGTACTTTGGGGACAGATACCCGAACTTGTTAGTAGAAAGTACCTTGTGTGAATAACTTGATTGTATTGGTTTGTGATAGCCTTGTAATACTTTCTTGTTGATTTGATAAGTAAACATGTTAGGATGCTACGTGTGTTAGTATCTTGTGATGTTAGTGTAAAGGGGTTTTCCCTTCGACTGCGCTTAAAGTTGTTTGACTATCAGCCGTTATGTTGGTATTGTACCACTCACCTTGACTTGTGCCCGGAGGTTAAGCTGCCCTCCGATGCGGGGTAGACTCGGTGTCCGGACCATGATTCGAGAATACCTCATGCGGGTCCAGGGATCCATGCGAACTACGGAGTTCGTGTTAGTGTGCGGCCTTTATGGTCATGCGGTCTTTGTGGCCATGCGATCGCGAGTCGGGCGATGCGGGAGTAGCTACCCTCGATGCGGGGTTATACCTCATGCGGGCCTATGAGGTTGGCCTATGCGGAGCTGCGGAGAGTTCCAGGGCTAGACGCGCACATTTGATACTGCGGGCGAGTGACCAGCTTTTATCATGTGACGGTCTAGACAGATATCATGACACGGTTTATGACCTTGTTGGTACTGTGGGTGTTAGTAGTCGGCTATGCCTTCGTACTTACCATGTCTTGTTTTATTAGGACACGGTGGGACTCGTGTTCATGTATATTCCTTGTGCTTGTATATCATAAAGCCGGCGGTGAGGAAGGTATTCCACGGGCATGATTGATGTTGTGGCGTGAGACCCATTGTTATGTTTGAGTGATGACTTTGAGGCGTGAGTCCCGACTTGATATATTGCTTGTTTATTGTGAATCGTAGTTTTGTTATCATACATGTCTCCGCTTTATATAGACTACTATGATTTCATTTGATGGTATTTTGATTTCACATACTGTGCACTGTAATCGACCTCTCCCGGGCTGCGTTCACGCCGCAGTAAAGGTACACCGATCGTTGATCCTCGCCTAGGGATCACAGCTCAGCTTTGGGAAGCTCGTTTCTCGGAGGCTTATCGGTGGTATAGTCCCGTCGTAGTAAGTGTTTACATTCGGGGTTTGGCGGGGCCACGTCCGCCATTATTGTCGTATCATTTCTTAGAGTGCAGTAATCTTGTTATGGGCAGAATTTGTAAGAGGTTGTATGCTCGAATTGCTATTTATATATATACCGAAGGTAACCGCTTTTGGTTAGCCTGTCTTATTTATTTCCGTCATTTTACATTGGTTTCATGTATTGTCTTTATGTTGTGATTACTCGATGTTGTATCACTAGGGTGCGGGTAAGGCACGATCACGCCCCGAACGGGTCGTGACAAAGTGGTATCGAGGCGATTAATCCTCGGAAAGTGTCTGCCGCATCAGATGAAGTCTTGATTATCGGTGTGTTGTGCACCACACCAATAATCAGGAGGCTATAAGGTATTTAGGATTGGTTTCTATTCTTCTCACTCTGAGATCGTGCCTTAGAGCTGTGTTGTAAGTTGGACCCTCTGACGTATTTCTTTCCCTTACCGTTATGCCTCGCGCAGGCAACCGGGCCAGTGAGGCAAGGCGGCAGGAGCTGCGAGTAGAGTTCAGAGGGTGGCGAGGGCACAGGCCCAATCATTACCTAGGGTAGTGCTTCATTCGGGGAGTTTTGCGACGTCACTAGCCCCAGCAGAGTTTGGCACGGCAGCGGCAGTTCCCATTGCGGCCATGATATTTGAACCTTCAGTTCCACGACCGGGAACAGTGAATATAGAGTGCAAAGAAGACGACCCTGTTACTAGCTATGGATGTGGCTACGAGAGTATACCGATGTACCCTGGTCTTGATGACTATCTAAGAGAGGTTGTGCAAGAGTAATTCTTGATTAGGCGAGCATGGCCTGTATGCGGGCTTATGCGCGCAGCCAAGAAACGTAGAGATCAACGGGTTAACGAAGGGCGAGAAGAGGGCGAGCGGAAGGTCCTTTGGTAACTTTCGGCGAGTCACCTCAAGAGATTGAATATGCGCATCCACGGTGCAGTGGTCCTCGCTGTGTTCGGGGCGTTCGGTATGCAGGAGTTGGTGAGCTCGAGCTTCGGTTCACGGCACACGTAGGTTCCGGCCACGGATTCAATTTTCCTCGGTGTTGGCGATGCACGTCATCCCGGGGAATGTCGTCTTTTAGTTGGTACTTGTTGTACCTGCGGCCGTCAGGGCCATGTGTCGAGAGAGTGTCCTTGTAGGAGGACTTAGCCTTCAGGATCGGTGGGTAGTTCGTCATCTTCCTTAGCTATGCGCCCTACGGGACAGATTTGATTTAAACGACTAAGGGGAGTGAAGCAGTAGATATAGATATATCTTTAACCCTCTAGAGATCAGTATGTGTGATAAGGTGAGTATACCTTAAGTGCTATGTTCTAATAACAGTGTGTTAGTGTGATTAGATCATGGTTGTTTAAACCGAGTAAGATTTTGGGGGATAGAGAAGGTGTGAGCCTTAGAGCTTTTTACGTAGAGACCTTAGAGGTGAGGCCATCTCGAGAAAAGGTGTAGTGTTATGTTTGACTCAGATCGGAGTGCATAGTGCACGTGAGTTATGTTTGGGATAGGTCCCTAGTAGTGTGGAATGAAAGGGGGTAGTTGAGGTAAGAAGACCGCTAGGTTTTCGAAACGTGATTTGTGAGATTGTTCCGAATCGGGGAGCTAGTATTGTGCGCGTTGCCGGGTCGGGTTGAGGCCACGTTGCGGGTCAACCCGCGGTAGGTTTGGTGGTGGGGCCAGGTTGTGGTGGTCCCGCCTGGTGTTAGGGTTGTGAGGGTGTTAGGCCCAAGTTTAGTTAACGTCAGCGAGTTCGTGGATGCATTCGACCAATGGTCGGTCGATAGGGCACCATCGTGTTCTTCGGTCAGGACCGTTTACTCGGCTGTGTTGAGTTATCTGAAAGGTTGTAAGGCTGCACGGGGTGCCTACCTTCACCTTATGACAGACAGTGGAGCCCAGGGTAGAAATTTGTTGTTTGGAAGTTTTGCCAAGCATGTGTTAAGAACTCAGTGAATCTCGAGTCGCATTCGCGCCGGGCGGTGTGTGTATCTCAGAGGTAGTCGTGGGGATTGTCGTCTCCTGTGGAGGAAGTGTTTAAGCTACCATTTCAGTGTTCGGATATCGCCTTATGAAGCCTTGTAAGGGCGGAAGTGTAAGTTGCCAGTCGAGTGGTTCGATGTTGGCAAGGTCCGCATATTGGTTCAGCTTGTTCGGTAAGACTGTGGTTAGGGTGTGACGAGTTTTGGTATGAGAGGAACTTAGCCCGTGTTACTTTGGGCCCTTTTGAGTTCATGTGAAGGATAGGCCAGGTTGCCTATATGATAGCTTTTGCCGTCCGACTTAGGAGGCGACGTCCGGCCTTTTCGTATTGTTATGTTCGGGAAAGTATCGGAGATCCATCCAGTGTTCCCGATTAATGATGACCACGTTAGGGATAGTAACCTGAGTTTTAGGCGAAACCGTGTCGAATGTGGTAAGAGTTCGAGTGTACGACAGCCTCAGGGGTCGCAAGCAGCCCGGTACCATTTGTTGGGTCGCCTGAGAAGGTTAATGCCTCAGGCAAAGTGACAAAGTGGTATCTACGACGAGTAAAGAGAGAAGCGAGCATGTATGGCGGGCATAGATGTGATCATTTCTTTTGTAAAGAGAAGGTGCGAAGGAAGTATATTTTAGACCCCGGTGAGGAGTGTTTTGTGGTGATGATTAGAGGTGTTTCCTCGTGGACTTTGACGTAAGTATTTACGCAGGTGCAGCTGTGGCAGGATTGTTCTCGTAAGTATAGTAGTGAAGACTATATTGGCGCGCGTTTGTTTTGAGACTTATAAGGAACATTCGGGACGAATGTTTCTAAGGAGAGAATGTTATACCGTATTTCCGAGTATGTACGTAAGACGTACGTAGAAAAATTTGAAACTTGTACTAAGGCTTGGCCGAATTAATTTTGTTCACAACACCCGTTTAGAGTCGTGTTTAGACGAAACGTTTTCACAGCTTTCGTAGGGGAATTTCCGGCTATGTCATTTTTAATTTTTGCGGATTTTTCCGAGAGACGAAACGTGTTGGGCCAACAAGAGGGCGCCACTTGGCACCCTCCCATTGGCGGACGTGAGAGCTCGGTTGTGGCCGATTGGAATGGCTTTAGTTGGTAGGATATTTGTGTGTTAGTTGGTTAAGGGGCACTTGGCAAGATCTTGCCCTACACTTGCCTTGCACTTGGCAAGATCTTGGCCATTGGTTGGCCATTGGTTGCCTATAAATACCACCCTATGTTGAAGACTTTCTTCATCCTAAAATCTTCTAAGTGTTAAAATCCCTCCTCTCCCTTCTTGTGGTTCTCGCCCAAAGCCTTCCTCCCCTTGGCGAGAGTTCCCCACAGTGGGGTAGGCCGAGGGTATACACCCTCCTTGGGGTGCTAGCCGTGGGTACCCTAGCCTAGTTGTTTTCGTATAATACCCTCTTGGTAGAAATACTCTCAAAAGTATTGTTATAATGCCCAAATTACCTTAGCCGTATACCTTGTTGTATTCTAAGGTTATACCTATACAAAATGCCCGTAAATACTATTATACTTCCTTTAGTCACAAAAACCGAAACCCTAGGAAAATCTCCATAGTCCGTTGGAGTATTGTGTAGAAGTTGGTTAGAACTTCTAAGGGTGGTTTAGAAGCGGGTTGAGCGCTCGGAGTCGAGCTAAACGATTGCCCAGATCGACTTTAACTAGGATAATTATGGGCTTATCGAGGTAATTATCTTGTTCCTCTGTTGTAATTGGAAATTACATATTGTTAGACTATATAGTTGAAGTATACTATATATATAGAACCGAACGTTGTTGTCGGCAATGTCTTTGGACTTAAGCCCAATAATAAGAAACCTTTTGAAGAAGAGTACTAAATTGTTTTTACTTAGGTGTATTACAGTGAGACTTGTGTAGTAGTGCAGTGGAGTAGAATTGTACCCGTTAGGGTTAGATGTATAACCCCGGTTGGCTTGGTAGGCACCGATAGAGGAGGAGATTTACGTTTGTTGTGGGAGAGGTGTCGAATTTTCGTAGAATGTTCTACTGTTAGACCTAAATGTTAATAAGCGCCTTGTGGCCTTATAGGTTGAAGTACTACGTGTGGCGCGATCTAGGGCCAAGGAGTAGCCAAGCGGTTTGAGGTACTTGGAGCGTTTTGCTATTAGTCGATACTCGTCGCGAGGTATGTGAACCTCTTCCTATCTCTTCTAGCATGATATGTGTGAACTATGTAGTACGGTAGACGTACATGTGCTAAATGTATTTAATTGGTTTAAAACATAAAGTGTTATAACGGCTTTATGGGAAGCTCGGTTATAAACAGCTTTATGTTGGTAAGAAAATACTTGTGGTTTTTAAAAGGTAACTGATTTGAACTATAACTGGCTTGTTATGTGATTAATAGAGAACTTGAAGTAATACTTGGTTTTTGAAAACTTAAGAGTTATACTAGCTTTATGGGAAGTTAGGTATAACGGCTTAAGAATGTTTCTTGATTTGAAATCGTAATGTGTATCGACAAACCATCGCAGCGTTAATAAAGGAAAATGTTTTGAATAAGTAAGTATTATTAAAACGGTAGAAACTTCCATCTGCATAGAAGCTAAGATGAGACAAAATGATATTTCCTAGATCATGGCTGCTGTAATAAGATTGTTATAAACAAGAATATCCTACTCACATATAAGGCTTGTGTTTCTCAGATTGTTTAAAAAAGAATTATATTCTTAAATGAATAAGACTATGAACTACGAAACCTTTCTAAAATAAGAAACGTGAACATTTGAAATTAGGCAAACTTGACGCTTGGAAAATAATGTTGTTACTTGACTTTACAAAGGTAAGAGTTTTGGTTTTCTTAAAAGGACACTACTCCATTTTATGCTTGGGTATTGTGTGACTTATGTGAAAGAAACATCTTTTAAAGATTTAATGTGTGAAGTACTTTGGGGAGATAATTCAACTTGTTAGTAGAAAGTACCTTGTGTGAATAACTTGATTGTATTGGTTTTTGATAGCCTTGTAATACTTTCTTGTTGATTTGATAAGTAATACTGTTAGGAACCTACGGGTGTTAGTATCTTGTGAGGTTAGTGTAAAGGGGTTTTCCTTCGATCGCGCTTTAAAGTTGTTTGACTATCAGCCGTTATGTTGGTATTGTACCACTCACCTTGACTTGTGCCCGGAGGTTAAGCTGCCATCCGATGCGGTGTAGACTAAGGCGGTCTGGGACCATGGTTCGAGAATACATCATGCGGGTCCAGGTGATCCATGCGTAACTACGGAGTTCCATGTTAGTGCGCCTTTATGGTCACGCGGTCTTTGTGGCTACGCGGATCGCGAGTCCAGGGCGACGCCGGAGTAGCTACCCTCGATGCGGGGTTATACCTCGCGGGCCTATGAGGTTGGCCTATGCGCGAGTCGCGGAGAGTTCAGGCTAGACGCGCACATTTGATATCGCGCGAGTGACCACTTTTATCATGTGACGGCCTAGACAGATATCATGACACGCTTTATGACCTTGTTGGTCTTGTAGGTGTTAGTAGTCGGCTATGCCTTCGCATTTACCACTGTCTCGTTTTATTAGGACACAGGTGGGACACGTGTTCATGTATTCCTTGGTGCTTGTATATCATAACCGCCGCGGTGAGAAGGTATTCCACGCATGATTGATGTTGTGGGCGTGAGACCCATTGTTATGTTTGAGTGATGACTTTGAGGCGTGAGTCCCGACTTGATATGATCTTGTTTATTGTGAATCGTAGTTTTGTTATCATACATGTCTCCCGCTTTATATAGACTACTATGATTTCATTTACGCAATTATTTTGATTTCACATACTTGCACTGTTATCGACCTCCTCGGGCCGTTCATGCCGCAGTAAAGGTACACCGATCGTTGATCCTCGCCTAGGATCACGTCAGCTTTTGGGAAGCTCCGCTTCTCCGAGGCTTATCGGTGGTATAGTCCCCGCCGTAGTAAGTGTTTACATTCAGGGTTTGGCGGGCCCCGTCCCGCCATTATTGTCGTATCATTTCTTAGAGGTCTGTAGTACTGTTGTGGGCAGAATTTGTAAGAGGGTTGTAACTGTTCGAATTGCTATTTATATATATATTGAAGGTAACTGCTTTTGGTTAGCATGTCTTCTTATTTCACTGTCATTTTACATTGGTTTCATGTATTGTCTTTATGTTCCGCTGATTACTCTGATGTTGTATCACTAGGGTGCCCGGGGTAAGGCACCAGTCACGGGCCCCGGAACGGGTCGTGACACCTACCTTCTGCATCAATTTACCTCAAATGAACGAGTCACACAGAATTATCAAAACAATGATGCCAAAGAAGGAAGGATAATTCACTAGTTACCACTACTTCTCTTCCTTTCCACTCGATAACCGGCTTACCGGGAAACCAGAATCGAGCCAATCTCTCTCTGCAGTCAATGTTGGCATAACAAGAGGCCAACTAGCCCGTACTCATAATGACCTCAATATGCGTCATATAATACCGCTAGGTCTGCTAGGGTCCAACGATTGTATCGTTACCGACAATTATTATCTACCCGCTCAGCTACCACCCAACACTCACGGGTGTAGTCACCTCGAAAGGTTCTCATGGATTCAGGCTTTATTTCTTTACACTTGGTTGCTCTCTTTTTCACTGGTCATACGCTTTCGGTACTTACAACTTATACTAACATACGTACATAACTTCCATACTAAATCTAGCCTCCAAACTTTGGAGTTACTAAATTAAACAATATAAGGCCATTTCCGGCTCTCACAACCTGGTTCCGATGGAATGCATCCACGAACCCGTAAAACGATTAACTAGACTCGGGCCTTGCACCTGCGGACTGCCACGTAGAGACTACTACCAACTGATCCCATTCCATTTCAGGCTATGGGACGACCCTTAATAGGTCCTCAACCCGACTCGGCGTCGTACTTAACTCTTATCCTTGGTCTGACTTAATTTTTTACTACCCGAGAAGGCCTTATATACCTAAGGTCTCGACGGTTATCAATATTCTTAGGCTCGCAATTTCCATGCTCCAAGCCTACCTTATCAGTCCCCCCGTAAACGGGTACAATAACTTCTCATAATACCATAATCGTGTTGTCTTGACCACAACAACCATACTTACTCCAAACAGGTCTCATCTGTACCATTCTCTTAATCATACCACGTAGCTTAATCTATTAACATAGTCTTTCATTAAGTCCCATAATTATAACTTCTTAAGGGTCCATTACCTTCTCAGACAACTCATCATCTCCTAATTATCTCAAATTAGTACGTAAAACCTTGATGAGAGTTCATTAAACTGTTTCATACCTTCCCGGTATTTATTTAGTCCTTACCAATTCCTGGTAATCTAAAATCATTCTAGGCAACACATATGTGACCCTCATACATAAATCCGTATAGTTGTATGTCACAATACCAACTATACTACAGATATTACCAACCTGGATACGCAATCCACATAATCTTTCCTGTGTCACAGCTGCCTTTCTCGTAGCTGCAATCAACATAACTTCTTAGTGAGAGACGACCCTAACCACACAGCTCTATAGCACGATCTCAGAGTGAGAAAAATTGAAACCAATGCTAAATATCATGCAGCCTCCTGGTTATAGATGTGGTGCACAACACACCGATAACCAAGACTCTACTAGACACGGTCTGTAGACACTTTTCGAGGACTAACTGCTTTGATACCACTTTTGTCACGACCCGACCCCGGGCCCGCGACTGTTGCCCTACATGGGCACCCCTTTCAGGTATACATCAGAGAATAGCAGCGGAACATACACAACACAAACACTTAGACAATAAATAACAACAAGCTAACCGATGAGGCCACCTTTCGTACACTTTACGTAATCCAAAAATAGAACAGTACATCTTTTTTTTCTTTACAACCCAATCCACAAGATATGACTACAGACCTCTAAGAATAACAACTGTGACGGGACAGCGCCCTGCCATACCCCTGAATGTACAACAACCGACAATACCAGGGATAAGCCTCCGGAGTAATGGAGCTTCTCAACAGCTGAATCAGTGATCCTAAAAGTGAGGATCAACAACCTGTATACTCTACCTGCGGCATGAACACAGCCCCCCGAAGGAGGTCAGTACAACATGTACCAAATATGTGAAACTGAAAGTACTGTAATGAAATCATAAGTCTAAAATAAAGCTAGAGACATGTATGATAACTCAAATAACAGTACACTGTGCCTTACTAACAATGAGAGTAAACAAGAGTATACTTTACTGCATAAAAATAGGAGGCTCATGATCAAAGTAGGGCCACCCGCCCGTAGTATCATTAAGCAATCCTACTCCTGAGACTATTTCACCCGCAAGGGCCGTATGGACCCGCATGAGGTAACTTCCTCGCATAGACTGTATCCGCCCGCATAGGTCGTGTGGACCCGCATGAGGTATTCCTCGCATAGGACTATTTCACCCGCACAGGACTATTTCACCCGCTTAGGCCCGGTGGGCCCGCAATGAGTACAAACGCCGCACTCGCATCATGGGTAGCAAATCCATGGAATTAGTAGTAACCCGGGGCTTTACCCCATAAGAATAACATAAACTAGCACAACCGGCTATCATACAAACATAAGCACTACCGTCTTATCATACATAACATAAGCGCTACCAGCTTATCCTAACATAACATAAGCGCTACCGGCTTATCATACATAACATAAGCAAGTTAAGGAATCCCCCCAACTTCTTATTAGTATTATTCATATACATTCTCATTTTAGTTTACTTAAGGCACTAACATGTCATTATAAAATTCGGGAATTTTACCCAAAGTACTACGTACTTCTAATCTTTAAAAATGACTCATTTTCATATAAAATTTCCAAGATACTAATAATCGTAGTATCAAGTCATATCTACTTTTCAAGAAAAGTCACAATACCTTTTTAGAAATACATTTAGGCTTCTAAATCAAGTGACTTCTTTCTTTTAAAACCTTAAGCAATTGATGCCTTAAAATCAATTTGTCTTTCATTATTTCAAGTCATTTATCATACTTACATTACTTAGAGTAAACCACTCTTTTTAACTTTCCATAAAGCTATTATAACCAACTTCCCATAAAGCCGTTATACTAGTTTTATACCTTAGACAATTACATTCTTCTTTATAACCAAGAGACTTAAACTTTCCAAACAAAACAAGTATCATGTACTTTCAAAATACTCACTAAGGAGTTAGAGAGAAGTTTCTCTCACTAAGGAAAACGCTCTCAACGTTTTCCCTTAGTTGCTCCTTCGGTTTTTCCCATCTTCCCCCCCTATATTCTACCATTGTTTCACCACGACTTGAAGTTTAATGTACACAGCATGAAAAGTTCTAAACGTTACACACGCTCCAACAATGATTCAGGAGGCTCAGGAAGTTCGACGAAGGCCAGAACTAAGAAAAAGAAAAAAAATGGCGGAAGTCCAATCATTGTTGAAGAAAATTTGATCCCGTCAGTTTCAGACCCAACAGTGCTAGTTCATGTCACACCTGATTCCCGTATCCCACTTGAGAATGTAGCAGACGATTCTATGCTGCAAAATATACATGAATGGGGCAAAAGTATAAAAGTCGAGGGCTTGGATAATAGTGAGTTTGAAGGGGGAAATTTTCGTGGTTCACCAATAACCAACCTGCACTAATCCCTTCATTACTCGCCGGAAATGAGTACCCCACAATGCCCGAAATCTGCCAGGCAAGAAGGAAAGGAAAAAATGGGTCAGAATTGCAATTGTTGATGATATGAGGCGCATACTCGTCCAAACCGGTCAAGTCGCGGTCACGGTTCAGTATGGTCGGTGGGTGCCCATGGGTTCAGGAATTATCCCGTTATGCTTAGATCTAGATCAGTTGGGAGTATTGAAGAGACTTCTAATCCCAAAGAACCTTTCACGGGTGCCAAAGTGTCTCAATTTAATGTCGCGGATACCAAAGAACCTCTTCGAAGAACGGGACGAGGCGTGAGGCAGAAGGCTAAGGCGGTGCAGGCGGGAGTCCATGAGACTCTGAGCATTCCCATTATGCTTGGATCGAGTTCTGTTGGTGGAAACAAAGTGCCTAACATTAATGCTGCGGGAGCCGAGGCGTCACAATTTAATGATGTGGGTATCGAAGAGCCCCCTTCAATTACGGGCCATTGCGTGGGACAAAATCTAAGGCGGGGCAGACGGGAGTTAGTGAGCCTTTGAGCATTCCCATTATGCTTGGATCGAGTTCAGTTGGTGGAAAAGAAGAGTTTTATTTCCCCAAGGTACCTAACATTAATGTCGCGGGTGCCGAGGCATCGCCATTTAATGCTGCGGGTATCAAGGAGTCTCCATCAATTACGGGCCATTTCGTGGGACAGAATTCTAAACCGGTTTATAAGGGAGTCCAAGGGTCGAGGGATATTCCCGCATTGCAAGGACAAAGGTCAGTTGTGAGGCACGAAGTTACTTCTAATTCCAAGGTGCCTCGGCAAACCATGAACATTAATATCTCGGGAACCAATATGTAAGACTTAAATGCAGCGGATCTTTATGATGGTCTGATTTCCAAGACGGGGCAGGTGGATAACCATGGGTCATTAACTATTCCTGTAAAGCAAGGAGCTAAGTCAGTTGTGAGAAACAAAGCTAATTCTATTTCCAAGGAGCCTAGGAACTCCATGACCATTAATAACGCGGGAGACGAGGGGTCAGCCTTGAATGTTGCGGGATCCATAGAGTCCTCTCGTGTTTTAAGACAACAACCCCAGATTTCTTTAAGTGTCACTAATGAAGCCTTCCCTACTTTAGATAGTTTTCTAAGTGGAGTCAATGTCAAGAATCACAACAAACCTTTCGTCTTTAATACTTCCTTGGATTCGAGTAAAGTCTTGAACATACCTCCTCTCTCATCTAATACTCCTTCACTACCCTCTGAATTACACAACACCTCACCCCTTCCATCTTCTCTTCCTTCTTTTACTCCTGAAACCCAACACAAATTCCTTACCCTCCCAAATGGTACGCGAATCCTCTCTCCTATCGCGGGCCCAAGCTCAGTTCCTCCTACTCAACCCCCTCTGCCTATACCTCCAGATATACCTCCCAATGATTTACACACTAATGCATCTTCTAAACCACATCATATTCTCGCCATGCTACTACTCATAACAATCTTCCCCCAAACCATGGCAAAGGTACCTTCCCTCCCAAAAAGACTTATGCTGGAGTCTTTGCGGGAACTAGGATTGAGGCAAAGGGTATGAAGTTACAATTTATTGAACAACAAGGGGCAGAAGTAGATATAGAAGTTGAAGATGAAGTTCCTTTCATAGAAACATGGGGCTATTGCCTAATAGGTTGCTTCACGGGTCCTTTCCCGGGAAGAGAAGCATCAATAACATTGGGAAAGGATGGGAGTTAAATGTCGATTATACCATATGGCAAAGGTGGGATGTTGTTCAAATTCATGACGGAGGAGGATCGCACTAATGTACTTCACGGAGGCCCTTATATGGTCTACGGGAAAACTATGATGCTCAAGGCTATCAATAAAGGAGTTCTAATAACGGATGACTTATTCATGGACATTCCTATTTGGGTCACTTTTCCGGACATTCCCCTTTCTATTTGGAGTGCAACGGGCCTTAGTAAGATTGCTTCACGTGTAGGAAAACCTCTTTACACGGACCAATATACTAAGGAAAGGTCTAAAATGAACTATGCAAGAGTTCTAGTGGAAGTGGATGTTAGCAAGGAGCCAATAATGGATTTTGTCACAAACTCCCGATATGTAGGTATACTCAAAGGGTAAACTATGAGAATTACCCGGACTTTTCTATCATCAATGCGGCTTTTGGGCACAACCATTTGAAGTGTAGGAAGCTGAGGGATGATGACAACAATGAGGAAGCTCCCAAAAAACGCAATACTGAGGTACCCCCTAACAATAAGGAAGATTCTACTTGTTTGGAGGTCAACAGAGGTACGGGTGGAACTAACCCTCCTCCCCCTCATCCACCAACTTCTCAACATCCCGTAGATGCTAATAACTTGATGGACATTGAAGAAAGTGAGCACACAACACCTCCTGGTACCGGAAGTTTGGGAGAAGCATCACATGACGCGGGTCCTCCGATTTTGGGTCATTCTGGCCCACCATGTTTGCGGGATTCTCAAGCAAGGTCCTCACTGCCTAATTCTCACCATGGCAGTGCACAACATGTTAGGATAAGTTGTGAGTCAAAACATTCTGATTCTGAGATGCCTTTGAAGCCGCAACCTTCATTGGATGGAGATACATACAAGGGTGCTACGGAAAAGGCTCAAATTGTGTCACACAACGTTACCTTTGAACGCGGGGAACATAGCTTTGAATCTCATGCTGTGGCTTCCAACAACAAAGATGATGGATGGAAAGAAGTTTTGTCAAAAAAGAATGGGCCGAAAAGCAGTGGGAAAGCGAAGGCAGCCAAGCGCGGAGGTGCTAACAAAACCTCCTTTGTTTCCTAATGAAAATACTTTGTTGGAATGTCCGTGGTCTTTGCGGACAAAGGGATAAGGCAGCCACGCAAGCTATAGTGTGTAGTATCACAAAACAGCATGACGCGGCTATGATTTGTCTATTGGAAACTAAACTTTCGGCCATGACAGAATCTTTCTACTCAAAGATTCAAAGCTTGAAGCTTTGCTCAAATTTGGAATTCATTGGAGGCGAAGAATGCTATTACTTTCTGATCCTCTAGGGTTTGTCAAGTGCTTGGTATGGACTCTCAGCATATCCATGTCCAGGCAAGTTGCAATATAACACAAATGTCCTTCCTTGTCACATTTGTGTACCCAGTTTATAGCATCTCGGATAGAAGGAAGCTTTGGCATCACCTTACTCACTGGGCATCGCATCACTAAGCCTTGGATGATTATGGGAGATTTCAACACTTATTGCAACCCTAATGATAAGGTGGGGGGGTCCTTCTCTCACGCCTTATGCACTTAGGGATCTTGGTAATTTCAGGATTTCTCATGGACTAGAAGACGCTCCTTCTTCCGGTTCCTTCTACACTTGGACAAATGGTTCGATTTGGTCCAAGCTTGATAGAGTGTTGATGAATCAAAATTGGAGTGATTTGACTGGAATGCACGGAATTTCATGCCTATGGAACTCGCCTCGGACCACCGTCTGTAATAGCCACTGTTATTGCATCCTATAATGTTGGAGCGCCACTTTCAAGTTCATGAATACGTGGCTTTCACCCACCTTTGAGCACATATTGACTTCATGTTGAGACAACACATATTAGGAATCGCCAATTCGTCCTTGCCTCAAAATTGAAAGCCTTAAAGCAACCATTAAGGGCATTGAACATAAGTGACTTTGGGGGTATTGAACAAAGAGCAAAAGGGGCAAACATGGAGTTTAAGGAGGACATCAATGCACACATGGATAATCCCTTTGATGAGGAGCTACAAGCCAAGGTTAAGTCCTCAAGAGCTAGAGCAAACACCTTACTGGAAGCAGAAAGACACTTTATAAGGCAGAAGTCAAGACAGAAACACTTGATTGGAAGTGATAGATGCTCCAAATACTTTCATAGCTTGATCAAGAGGAGTAATGTCAGGAACTCAATTAACTTTCTTGTTAAAGCTAATGGTACTATCACTACATCACCAGAAGAAGTTAGGAAGTTGCTTGTTGAATTTTACAAAGATCTATTAGGTACTTCCAGATCCACTTACCAACTTTGATCCTGAAGTGTTCAACTATGGCCCGAAGCTAAGTGAAGAGGAGAGATTACAGCTTTTGCATTTCATCACCCCAAAGGAGATTTGGGAAGCTCTTTATGATATAGGCAATGACAAGGCACCTGGACCGGATGGTTATTCGGCTGCCTTCTTCAAGAATAGATGGAGAGATGTGGGCCATGATGTTGTAAGAAGTGTCCAAGAGTTCTTCTCTACTGGAGTTCTTTTGAAGCAGGTGAATCATACCATCATTACCCTACTACCAAAGACTGATCATGATCCTAAGGTAAATGATTTCAGGCCCATCGGATTGACTAATGTGGTCTATAAGATCATCACAAAGATTCTAGCTAACAGAATGGCATTGATCCTTCATTCTCTCATTGACAAATCCCAAGGGGCTTTTGTGAAAGGAAGAAACATGATGGACAACGTATATGTGGCACAAGAGCTTGTGAGAGGATTTAATAGAGCCAGAGTCTCACCAAGATGTATGCTTATGGTGGACCTTCGGAAAGCATTTGATACAGTCTCTTGGAGTTTCCTCGAATTGGTACTAAGAAGTCTAAAATTTCCAGACAGATTTATAAGTTGGATCATGGAATGTGTTAGCTCAACCTCCTTCTCCCTCTCTATCAACGGTGAGCTACATGGATACTTCAAAGGTAAGCGCGGCCTTAGACAAGGTGATCCTATGTCCCCTACTCTCTTTATCTTATGCATGGAATACCTCTCAAGGCTGCTTAAAATGAAGGCTGAGGCAAGAGCTTTCTCATATTTTCCAAAGTGCAAGAATTTGGGCATTACTCATCTTGCTTTTGCGGATGACCTCATGCTCTTTGCCAAAGGAGATATATCTTCAGTTGGGATTCTTATGAATTGTCTGGAAGAGTTGGAGGCTGCCTCTGGGCTAACTCTTAACCCGTCCAAATCCTCTGTCTACTTAGCGGGAATGCATATTACTGTTCGTGAATTGATATTGTCCAGAGTGGGATTCGCCATTGGTAGCTTTCCGGTACGATACTTGGGGATCCCTTTGTCCCCAATTTCAGTCTCGGTGGACCAATTTGCTCCATTCACTAGTGCAATTTCGAATTACATTCAGAAATGGGGACATCACACTCTTTCTTATGCGGGCAAGCTGGAACTTATCAAGTCGGTTGTCCAAGGGGTTGAGAGCTTTTGGTTCCGGGCACTTCCTATCCCGGCCACTATTATCAACAAGGTACGGTCTGCTTGTATTCAGTTCTTATGGGGAGGGAAACCACCAAGAGTCGCTTGGGATATCATTTGCTTGCCTCAAACTGAAGGTGGATTGGGTCTAATGAACATCAAGGAATGGAATCATGCCTTGCTATCCAGGACTATTTGGCAAACTCACATGGATGCTGATTCTCTATGGGTCCAATGGATCAATAGCCACTATTTGAGAGGTAATACAATTTGGGACTATGAGGTACGCCCTAGGACTCCCTTACTCAAAAAGATTTGTGGAATTCGCGACAAATTTGTTTCTATCTTCGTAGCCATGGTAATGCTATTGAGGGCTTTACAAAGTGTTGTACCAACGGTAAATTTGATTCAAGACTAGTGTATGATATCTTGCACTCCGCAAGTTAAAAAGCCTTCGATGTCACAAATTTGGAAAGGCTTCATTCCTCCCAAATTCTCTTTCACTTGTGTGGCTAAATTGCGTAAAGCGCTAGCTACAAAGGATACTCTTTCATATCTCAACTTGGAGGATAAGTCATGTTCTGCAAGCAAGCTAATGAAACAAGGGAACACCTCTTCTTTACTTGCCCCTACACAAACATGATTTGGAAGCACATAAAAGATTGGTTGGGCATTAGAAGAGCGATGACAACTGTTGAAAGCTCCCTTAAGTGGATTAAGAAAGATCACCGTGGGACAAGCATTCGAGCCAAAGCTATTTTGCTTACTTTTTGCATAGTGGTCTTTGAGATTTGGAGGGCAAGAAACACATTGCTCTTTGAAGGCACAAGCTTTCCAAGGTAAGAGGTCATTGCAAGAATCAAAACAACATCTTATAGAGTTCTCTATGATTTTATCCTCTTGTAATGGCACCATTTGAGTGACCACCCTCCTCCTCACTTCTTGTTTACTTTACGTTGAGGCTTGAGATACCTCAACGACTGATTGTAGCCACTTTTCTTTTCGTTATTAGTAATAATATTTGCATTTACCTAAAAAAAAAAAACTTTAAGTCTCTTAACTTTTAGAAACTAAGATATCCTTAATATTTTTAAACAAGTGAGTTAATTCCCTAACTCAACCAACTTGGACATTCTTAAGATAAGCCAAGGATATCAAATGGACTAGATTATCAAAATCTGACGCTCACTGCATTTATATTTACAACTATTCATGCTCAAGAGATAAGAAAGTTCCACATACCTCTTCGGTTCAATCCACTTGCCAAGTCCAATATGTCGTACGTAGTATGCCAACCTATAATGACCATAATACCTCTATTAACTTCTAACATCAAACATAGAATATTCTAAGTGCAAAGTCACTATATTCTACGGAAAATCGGACAACACTTACTTTGTTTCTACATACTTTTCCATATTTTTCAAGGACCGAATTCAATAACCAAACACGCCACATTTAAGGCTCAACAATGAAGTTAACAATAGGGGATTACACGCCTACAAGACGTGTAAAATTCCGCCCCACAATTGATATCTAACTAGTCCAAAAGACAAAGTCACATTCGGCAATTTGAGGGACAACAATACATAGTCTTTTTCCAATTCCTTTTCAAACCAAGTTGTTTAGTACAACATGTTATAGAGCCGCAATCGATTATAACAACTATAATATTCAAGTAGGTAACATGCGACGATTCTAATATCGACCAAATTGTATTTCAATTTCAAATGGCTCAACATGTCATTTCGGATTTTAGGCTTCAAATATCCATAACACTTATCAATCTTTAATACATATTCTTCATGCTAGTCAAGAAGTAAGGCTACAACAATATGTAATCTTATACACTTAAGAGAACAAGATTGTTACCTTAGTGAGCCATAATCCACTTCAAGATCCGAAGTCGCTCCCTAGCAACTTAGAGATTCTCCTTGACACTCCAATCCTCCACTTGAAGCCCTTAGAAGATCACAAACAACTTTCCTTTATTTCCCAATCCAAACCTAGGAAAGTGACTAGGTTTTCACCTTGCGACTAATACGAAAACGCCACTTTTCCGGGATCTTTCTATTGAGATACCCTTACAATACCCTTAGGAACCTTTGTTTAAAGTATGGGGATTATTGGACAACAATTGAAAAAAATTTCTCTTGGAATCCTAGCAATGCCGATAGCTTGCTCTTGTGTTCATCAAGTTTTTCTTGAAAATTTGCTAAGTGTAGAGCCTTGTCTTACACTAGTATGTTTAAGTAACATAAAGGAGGATCAAGATTAAAACAAATGGGTGGCTTGGATGCATTTCACAAGGATCAAGCCAAGTGGCCTTTGACTTAGTCAATATTATCAAGCTCTAGCGTTAGCAAGACTTGGTGTCACGACCCGACCCCGGGCCGCGACTGGTGCCCTGCCTGGGCACCCTTCTAATCATACAACATAATAAACTGCGGAAGATAAATAACACTCTTTTTTTTTTACCAAGGCCAAGCCGATAAGGCTGCCATAACATAAAAATTACCCGAATGGGTCTACACTGTTTAACAATGTAAAAACAACTCTAGCCAGTCCAGCCCACAGATGAATACAGACCTCTAAGATTTGAACAAATACTATGACGGGACAAGGCCCCGCCATACCCCTGAATATACATAAACATTACAACTCCGGAACATTGGAGCCATCTCAAAATGCTGAACCAGGATCCTAAGTTCGCGGATCCACAACTGTGTACCTAAACCTGCGGACATTTAACGCAGCTTCGAAGGGTCATAACAGTACGAATATGGAACAGAAATAAAGTACAGTAAACAGATCATAACTGTACAAAAGAACGACAGGGGCAAGTATAAAAGGTACATACCAGATCCTGCCGTGTCATTACCACTTATGAACTTAATTGCACATCATTATCTTTTCCATTCCATTAAGAGTTATAACCATATCTTGCGTACATACTTAGGAGAAGTCATTAAGTTCATTACCATCTAACTTACTTATCTTTCGTAACATAATCCGGCCCTTTATGGAGGGACGCATATACTACCCGGCCCAATCTGGGTCGCGATCAAGTCACACAAATATCAAAGCGTGCCCGTGGAATCCCCCATCAGTGCCGATAGCTATAAGTGTAAAATATAACCATGTGACGCGCCCGTGGAATCCCACCTCACTGTCGTCGTACACATACACAATACATATATATATCTCCTGCCCGTGGAATCCCACATCATCGCCGGACTATAAGTGTAACATATAACCATGTGACGCGCTGGCATGTTACCTCACCGTACACATATACAACACATATATATATATATATATAACGCGCCGCATGCCCGGAATCCTCATCGTATAAGCATGGCCATAACGTGCCTCGGCATCCTCATCGTGAGTGTAGGTCTTCATGGGAGCTAGCCCATGGAGTAATAATATAACATGCCCGAATCCTCATCGTGGGTACATGTCTTCACGGGAGCTAGCCCATGGAGTAATAGTCGTACATAGCACGGTCGCACGCCCAAATCCTCATCGTATAAGCATGGCCATGGGTAATAAAACAACCGAATCTAACCCGCCTCGGTCACATGCCGGAATCCTACATCGTATAAGCATGTCCAAGGATCAATCATAATGGAAGCATACCCGTGGAATCCCACATCACTGTCGGTACGTCCAAGTAAACTTACAACAAGACAGCCGACCCTCCAACTGAGAGACACGACAACGTAGACATATAATACTTGCACTCAAAGCTATCACAAGCAAACATAGGCAAGTTCATTAAACCTTTAGACTTCCATTTTTATAAACTCATGGCACTTTCGTTTCACACATAAAAATCCGGGAATTTAACCCAAAGTACTACGTGCTTACATTCTTTTCAAAAGACTCATTTTCATATAAAACCCCAAGATACTAACACCCGTAGTACCAAGGCTTGTTTACATAAGTCACTACACTTTTAGAAATACATTTTTCGGCTTCTAAATCAAGTGACTTATTTCCTTAAAACTTAAGCAATTGATGCTTTTAAATCCATTTGCCTTTCTTTATTTCAAAACATTTATCATTACTTAGAGTAAACCACTCTTAACTTTCCATAAAGCTATTATAATCCACTTCCCATAAAGTCGTTATACTAACTTTATACTTTAGGCAAATACATTCTTTTTATAACCAAGAGACTTATACTTTCAAAATACTTCAAGTCTCTTATCTTTTAGAATCAAGTTTCGTAGTTCATAGTCTTAACACTTCATAACCTAAACTCTTTAATTTAAGCAACATATGCCTTATATGTGTGAATAGGTTATACTTGTTTATACTGATCTCATTAAAGCAGCCATGATCTAGAAAATGTAATACAATTTTGTCTTATCTTAGCTTCTATGCAGATGGAGAATTCTACTTGTTTTAATATAATTATCGTCATTACATTTTCCTTTATTAACGCTGCAATGGCTTGTTCGATACTTATTCTCATTCGTGCCGTAAATTAGCCAAGTCAACTTGGCTCCAAATACCTCCTAACGACTCTTACCAACATCCCCCATAAGACTTGGTAAGAACTTAGGATAACTCAGACATAACCTTTACATAGAGTAAATCAACATACATACTTCTTAACTTCTAAGAGTAGAAGGAAACATGAAATAATACCACATGTACATTCCATACATAGAATCATGTCAAAAGAAGGAAGAGGTTCACATACCTCGCGACGATTATCGACAAATAGCAAAATGCTCCGAAGTACTTCAACCTTGATAGCTATTCCATCCTTCAAGTAGAATACGCTACTCGTAGTACTTCAACCTATGATGGTCATAAAACGTCTATTAACCTCTAGCTTCGAACGTAGAATATTCTAAGTATAAGGTCACTAAATTCTACGGAAAATCGGGCAGCACTTCCTTTGTTTCTACATACTTTGCCACCTTTTTCAAGGCCGAATTCAATAACCAAACGCCACATTTAAGGCTCAAACAATTCAGCAAATACAAAGGGGATTACACGCCCTTCAATACGTGTAAATTTCCGCCCCACAAATTAATACGAAACTAGTTCCATAATTAAAGCCATTCTCGGCTAGCATAAACAACAACTCAAAGTCTTTTCCGATTCTTTTCCAATCCAAGTTCTTAGGTCAACATGTTAGCCCTTACGTACATACTCTGGAAATACGGGGTATAACATTCTCCCCTCCTTAGAAACATTCGTCCCGAATGTTCCTTCTCAAGACAGATAACGATAAAGTTCCTCTTAACTTAAACAAGTTTCCAATGCCACACATGGCCACGAAATAACACACGCGTAAATACTTAAATCCAAGTCCACGAGGAATCACCTCGATCATTACAAAACTCCCACCCAAGGTCTAAAAGATATTCCCCTCGCATCTTCACTTCACAAAAGAAATGATCGCCTGCTCTAAAGACATGCTCGCTTCCTTCCTTTCTCGTCGCACTTTCTTGAACACTTGAACTCTTCCTAGTATACGTACCATACCTCAGTCGTCACTTCAGTTCCCAAAATTTCTGGAGCCACTACTTCCAAACTTGGTCATTTTACTAGCCTCTATCTTCTTTAAGGCCATTTCCGGCCTTCACGATCTGATTCTAGTCGAACACATCCGCGAACTCGTACGATGGTCATCTAAACTTGGGCCTAGCACCCTCGTGACCCTACCAACTGGCGGGACCACCTCGAACTGACCCCACCACAAAACAGGCCGCGGGTTGACCCGTGAATGGTCCTCAACCCGACCCGCTATCGTGCCAAACACTTGTTCCCCCGATCCGGATCAATCTCACAATCATGTCACGAAAACCTAGTGGTCTTCTTAGCTCGACTACCCTCTCATTTTATACCACTCAGGGACTTATCACGCAAATATATCCCACGTATACAATGCACCCCGACAAAGGTCAACATAAACATAAATCTTTTACTCAAGATGGCCTCGCATCTAAGGTCTCTACGTATAAAACTCTAAGGCTCACAATTTCTAGGTACCCCAACCTTACCCTTTACTAACCAAGCCTTTAAATCATAATTTAACATAATGCTTAGCACATCATCATAACATCAACGCATACTAGTCTTTAGAGGGGTAAGAATATACCAGATCAACCGCCATTTTCCTTCGTCGCTCTAACCATAATCACGCCTGCAGGCGATAGCTATAGAAGGCGATGAACTGCGACGACTTGTAGGTGAGTCATTCTACGCATCCTTCCTATTAGGGCGGTTTTCGTCACATGGCGACGCGGGAAAAACAAGCACCGATAAAGACGACATTCTCGGGATGACGTCGCCCGCATCGTACATCGAGAGAAACATGAATCCGGCTGGCTAGAACCCATGTATACCTGTGAACCAGAAGCCCTGGAGCCCTGACCAGCTCCCGAATACCCGAATGTCACGAAGGCGCGGAGGACCACTCAAGCCGACGGAGGTACATAACTAGTCTGCTGCTGAGGCGGCCCGCCTCGAAAGTTACCAAAGGACCCTGCTGTTCTGGCCCTCTTCTGCTGATCCCGGTCATTCCGTCGACCTCTCCGTGCCTCACATCCTAGTGCATGAGCTTGCATGCGGGCAATGTCCATGCCCGGCTGAAGAGCTACACCCGTACAAGCCTCTGCCAAGTAATCATCTAGCCCGGTGACGTAGCGGTGTACTCTGTCCTCCATATCAGCTACTACAGCGGGGACATACCGAGCTAATGAGTCGAACTCCACATTGTACTCTCTAACCGTCCGCCCGTCCTGCCTCAACGTCAAAAATCTGTCGGCCCGAGCCCTCCTCATCTGTGGGGGCAAGAAATGTGCAAGAAAAGCCCTTGAGAACTCGTCCCATACGGCTGGAAGTGCATGCTCTCCCCGGGACAGCTCCCACGAATCAAACCAGTCGATTGTAGTATCTCGCAGCTGATGCGAACCCAATACCACCGACTCTGCCTCGAGGCTCGATCACTCATGATCATGTGGCTGTCGGATAAACTCAGGGTCATCTCGGCTCTCGATCCATAGAACATCGGCGGGCTACAACTCGTAAAGTCCGTAGTCTCAAATCGCTTTCGGGGTGAACTACGGGTGCTGGACTGAATCGGCTGCTGATTCAAATTATCCTCACATCTGCCACGACCACGGCGATCGCCATCTCCTTGTACCACATCTCATCTGCTCCGGTGTGGGGTGGAGGCTCAGTCTTGTAGTCTCGGCACCGCTGCGACTCTAAACTCTGCCGTGGCGGCGCTCGCCGCTTCGCCGTCAAGCACTATCTCGTAACGACCGGGCCTCTGCCGGTAACCCTCCGTGCTCTACTCGCACTCCTCGGCCTTGCCGCCTTCGGGCGGGTTGCCTTACGCGGAGGCATAACTGGTAAAGGAAAGGAATACGTCAGAGGGGTCCAACTTATCACACGGCTCTAAGGCACGATCTCAGAATGAGAAGAATGGAAACCAATCCTAAATGTCCTATAGTGTCACGACCCGAACGGGCGGATCGTGCCTACCTCGCACCCCATAGTCATACATCGAGAAAATCAGCGGAACATAAATCAATAACATGAAATAATGAAGTATAAACAATAATCATGAACACTTGCCTTTCGGCATATATATAAACAACAACTCTTTCAACATGAGCAGTTAATCCTTTTACAAACCACGCGCAGCGGTACTACAGACCTCTACGAATGATATGATAACAACGACGGGACAGGGCCCCGTCATACCCCTGAATGTAAGCACCTATAACAACAGGGGACTATACCAAGATAAGCCTCCGGAGGAACGGAGCTTCCCAAACGCTGAGCGTGACCTAGGCGAGGATCAACGGCGGTGTACCACCTGCGGCATGACGCGGCCCCGAAGGAGGTCGATCAGCGGTACCAAGTATGTGAAACTGAAAATACTGTAAATTAAATCATAATAGTCTATAAAGCATGAGACATGTATGATAACCAAACTACAGTTTACAATTAAATAAGCAGTCATGTCAAGTCAGGGACTCACGCGCCAAAGTCATCACTCAAATATAACTATGGGTCTCAAGCCCATAACATCAATCATGCGTGGAATACCTTCCGCCGGCTAGGCGGTTTATGATATAAAAGCACCAAGAAATACACATGAACACGAGGTCCACTGTGTCCTAATAAAGCGATGCAGGGTAAGTGCGAAGGCATAACGATTACTAACACCAGCGGTGCAACAAGGTCATAAAGCGTGTCATGATATCTGTCTAGGCCATCACATGATCAAAGTGGTCACCGCCGCGAGATCAAATGTGCGCGTCTAGCCACAGAACTCTCGCGACTCGCGATAGGCCAACCTCATAGGCCCGCATGAGGTATTCCTCGCATCGAGGGTAGCTACTCCCGGCGTCGTCACGGACTCGCGATCCGCGTAGCCACAAGACCGCGTGACCACAAGGGCGCAAACTAACTGGAACTCCGTAGTTCGCATGGATCCCCGGACCCGCATAGGTATTCTCGAATCATGGTCCTGCATCGCTGAGTCTACCGCGTGGAGGCGGCAACCTCCGAGACAAGTCAAGGTGAGTGGTACAATATCAACATAACGGTGATAGTCAAACAACTTTAAGCGCAGTCGAGGGGAAAACCCCTTTACACTAACATCACAAGATACTAACACACGTAGCATCCTAGCATGTTTACTTATCAATCAACAAGAAAGTATTACAAGGCTATCACAAAACAACACAATCAAGTTATACACAGGGTACTTTCTACTATATGTCAACAAGTTCGGGTTTTATCCCCAAAGTACTTCATCGTTAACTCTTTAAAGATCGTTACTTTCACAAAAGTCACACAATACCGTAGTATATAAAAATAGAGTGATTATCTTTTGAAGTAAATCAAAACACTTACCTTTGTAAAATCAAGTAACAACATTATTTTCCAAACGTCCAAGTTTGCCTAATTTCAAATGTTCACGTTTCTTATTTTAGAAAGGTTTTGTAGTTCATCGTCTTATTCATTTAAGAGTATAATTCTCTTTTAAACCACCTGAGAAACATAAGCCTTATATGTGAGTAGGATATTCTTGTTTATAACAATCTTATTACAATGACCATGATCTAGAAAATATCATTTTGTCTCATCTTAGCTTCATGCGGATGGAAGTTTCTCTGGTTTTAATAATACTTAATCTGTCAAAACATTTCCTTTTATTAACTTTGCAGTGGTTTGTCGATACACATTATGATTTCCGTAATCAGTAATACATTCTTTAGCATTTATACATTACTTCCCATAAAGCGAGTATAACTCTTAAGTTTTCAAAAACCAAGTATTACTTCTTCTTTCAAAATGATTCAAAAATCTTTTGAAATACTTCAGTTCTTTATTATCACATAACCACCGATTATAGTTCAAATCAGTTACCTTTTAAAAACCACAAGTATTTTCTTACCTACATAAAGCTGTTATAACCAACTTCCCATAAAGCCGTTATAACACTTTATGTTTTAGACCAATCAAATATATTTAACACGTATGCGTCTATCGTACTACATAGTTACACGTATCATGCTAGAAGAGATAGGAAGAGGTTCACATACCTCGCGACGATTATCGACTAATAGCAAAACGCTCAGTACCTCAGCGTCGGCTACTCCTTAAGCCACGTAGATCGCGCCACAGGTATTAATTCAACCTAAAAAGGCCACAAAGTGCTTTTTAACATCTCTATCTAATGGTGGAAAATTCTCTGAGAAAATTGAAGACCTCCCACATGGCAGCGTAAATCTCCTCCACTATCGGCCGCTACCAAGCCAACGGGGGTTATACGTCTAATCGGGCGTGCACAATTCTACTTCACGAAAAGCTACACAAGTCTCATGTCTGATACACCCTATGTAATTACTGATTCGGTACTCTTCTTTCGAAAAGGTTTCTTATTATTGGGCTTAAGTCAAAAGACATTGCGATACTACGTTCAGTTCTATATATAGTATACTTCAACTATATAATCTAACAATCATGTAATTTCCAATTACAATAGAGGACAAGATAATTACCTCGATAAGCCCATAATTATCCAAGTAGAGATGTCGATCTGGGCAACGTTTAGCTCGACTCGGCGCTCAACCCGATCTAAACCACTTAGAAGTTCTAACCAACTTCTACACAATACTCCAACCGACTATGAAGATTTTCCTTAGGGTTTCGGTTTTGTGGTGACGGAAAGTATAATAGTATTTTACGGGCTTTTGTATAAGTGTAACCTTGGAATACTACAAGGTATAAGGCTAAGGTATTTGGGCATTATAACAATACTTGGAAGTACTTCTCAACCAAGGGCGGGGTGTGTTACACGAAACAACATTCTAAGAGAGGGGGCTCGGCTAAGGCTCACAAAGGGAGAGGGTTTCGGCCAAAGGCCTTGACTAGGGAGGGGGGGGGGCTCTTGGACGAGAGTCAACAAGAGGGAGGAGAGGGGTTTTCAATATTTAGACAAGTGAGGAGTGGATGAAGAAGTCTTCACTTCAAGGGGTATTTATAGGCTAAGCAAAGGCCAACCAATGGCCAAGATCAAGCCATGTGCAAGGCAAGTGTAAGGCCTTGATCAAGCCATGTGCACCCTAACCCCTACTCCACAAAACACTCCACAAAACAAGGCACAAAACAAGGCCAAAAGATCAAGCCAAAATCGTCCCACTTGGACGCCCAAATCGTCCAAAGCGCCCACTTGCTTCGATGTGAGGTGACACATGTCACCCTCCCGTTGGTCCAAAATGTTTCGTCTCTCGGAAAAATCAAAAATTCTAAATGACATAGCGAATTTTCCCACGAAAGTGTGGAAACGTTTCGTCGAAAACGACTCCTTCGGTAGTTGTGTACAAAAATCGATCCAATGCCTATCTAAGGCTCAAATTTTCTACGTCGTCCTCACGTGCATACTCTGAAATACGGTATAACATTCTCCCCTCGCGAAACATTCGTCCGAATGTTCCTTCTCAAGTCTCAACACGGCATGCGCGGTATAGTCTTCACCACTATACTTACGAGAACAAACACGCCACACGTAGCGGAACCAACTTGCGCAAAATACTTACATCCAAGTCCACGAGGAAACACCTCTAACATCACCACAAACACCTCTCTCCGGTCTAAAATATACTTCCTTAGACCTTCTCTTTACAAAAGAAATGATACCACTTTTGTCACTTTGCGCGAGGTTCTAGTGTCGCTCGGCGACCCGACAAATGGTGCCGGGCTGCGTCGATCCACGAGGTGTCATACCTCGAACTCTTACCACGTTAAATCTGCTTGATTTCCAAAACTCGGGTTACTATCTCTAACGTGGTCGTCATTGGCGGGAACACTGCGGATGGATCTCGATACTTTCGAACATATCAATACGAAAGACCGGACGTCTTGCCTCCTAAGTCGGACGGCAAGCTAACATATAGGCAACTGGCCGATTCTTCCCATGAACCCAAACGGGCCCACAGTAACTCGGGCTAAGTTCCTCTGTTTTCCAAAACTCGTCACTGACGGGGTGGTACTCTCGAAGACCGACCGTCGGCACGAACTCTAGCGTCGCCGCCGATTATCCGTCGATTTCTCCGAGTGCGAACCTCTTACAGACAAGCTTTACCTATCCACGATCTGCTTTGGAACAAGCTGAACCAACTATCTGAATCTTGCCAACATCGAACCAGTCGACCGGCGACTTACACATCCGCCCCTACAAGGCTTCATGAGGCGACATCCGAACACTGAAATGGTAGCTTAAACACTCCTTCAACAGGAGACAACAATTCTCGCAACTATCCACGAAATCGAACAACGGCCCGGCGAATGTGGTCGAGACTCGCTGAGTTCCTAACCTTTCTGGTAAAACCTCGAGAAAAAGCGGTAGTACCACAGGCTCCATGCATCATAAGGTGAAGGTAGGCACCGTGCAGCCTTACAACCTTACGATAAAACATCAATGCCAAGCAGATCCTGGTGAGCGACCGCGATGGGCTGACCCCATCGGCCCGACTACTGGCTGATCGCATCTACGAACTCGTACGATGGTTAACTAAACATGGGCCTAACACCCTCGTGACCCTACCACAAAGCGGGACCACCACGGCCCGGCCCGCGCAAACAGGCGCGGGTTGACGCGGCGTGTCCTCAACCCGACCGACGCGCAAAATACTAGCTCCCGAAGGAACAATCTCACTAATCACGTTACGAAAACCTAACGGTCTTCTTAGCTCAACTACCTCTTTCATATCGCTACTGGGGACATATCCCAAAAACATAGCTCACGTGCACTATGCACTCCGATAAGGTTCAAACATAAAATAAATCTTTACACGAGATGGCCTTACATCTAAGGTCTACACGTATAACATTCTAAGGTTCACACCCTTTCTATCCCCAAATCTTACTCGGTTAACTAACCATGATTTCTAATCACAATTAACACATTGCTATTAGCACACAAAGACTTACGATATACTCATCTTATCACACACGATCCTAGAGGGTTAAGGATATACTTGTATCTCTTGCTTCACTCCCTGGCCGTTCTAAACAAATCTACCGTAAGTGCGCATTAGGAAGGTGACGAACTACCCGTCGATCACGAAGGCTAAGTCCTCCTACTAGGTCACCCATTCGACACATGGCCCGGCGTCGCCCGCCAAAACAAGCATCATCCAAAGATGACATTCCGGGACGGCGCACATCCTGCGATGAACACCGGAAAAAAAATGAATCGGTGGCGGCCTACGTGTAGTGTGAGCGAAAACTGCGGAGTTGACCAACTCCTGCAACCCCGAACGTCCCGAACCCGTGGAGGACCTCTGCTTGGTGGATGTGCATAATCTAAACATTTGGTGGCGACTCGCCTCGAAAGTTACCAAAGGACGCTTCTGCTCTGGCCTCGCCTGTCGCCCGGTTAACCCATCGATCTCTACGTTTCTCGGCCTGCTGCGCATAAGCCCGTACACAGGCCATGCTCAAGCATAACTGAAGAATTACTCTTGCACAACCCTCACTTAGATAGTCATCAAGACTCGCGGTACATCGATATACTCTATATTCTCTGTTCCGTGCGGGCTGAAGGTCGAACATCATGGCGCGATGGAGCGCCGCCGCCGTGCTAAACTCTGCTTGGGGCTAATGCGTCGCGAGAACTCCCCGAATGAAGCACTACCCTAGGTAAAGATTGGACCCGTGCCCTCGCAACCCTCTGAACTCTACTCGCAGCTCCCTCGGCTGCCTTGCCCTCCTGGGCCCGGGTTGCCCTACGCGGAGGCATAAAGGTAAGGGAAAGAAATACGTCAGAGGGTCCAACTTACAACACAACTCTAAGGCACGATCTCAGAGTGAGAAGAATTAGAAACCAATCCTAAATATCCTATAGCCTCACGATTATTGGCGTGGTGCACAACACCGATAATCGAGACTCTCTGGAATCTGATGCAGACACTTTCAGGATTAAGCGCTCTGATACCACTTTTGTCACGACCGAACGGGCGTGGTAGTGCCTACCGGGCACCCGGTAGTCATACATCGAGAGAAAATCAGCGGAACATAAATCAATAACATGAAATAGCGAAGTATAAACAATAATGCGTGAACAACGCGCCTTTGGCATATATATAAACAACAACTCTTTCAACATGAACGGTTCAATCCTTTTACAAACCACGCCTGGCGATACTCTGAGACCTCTACGAATGATATGATAACAACGACGGGGCGGGGCCGTCATACCACGAATGTAGCACCTATAACAACGAGGACTATACGAATAAGCCTCGGGAACGGAGCTTCCCAAGCGCTGGCTGTGACCACTAAGGCGAGGATCGGCGGCGGTGTACCACCTGCGGCATGACGCGGCCCCGAAGAGTCGATCTGGCAAGTACCAGTATGTGAAACTAAAAATCGTAAATGAAATCATAATAGTCTATAAAGCGGGAGACATGTATGATAACCAAACTCTGATTTACAATTAAATAAGCGATCGTGTCAGTCGAGGACTCGCGCGCCAAGTCATCACTCAAATATAACTATGGGTCTCAAGCCTATAACATCAATCATGCCGTGGAATACCTTCGCCAGCTTGGCGGTTTATGATATAAAGCACGAAGAAATACATATGAACACGGGTCCACGTGTCCTAATAAAACGATGCGAGGTAAATGCGAAGGCATAGCAGACTAACGCCCGGTGCCAACAAGGTCATAAAGCGTGTCATGATATCTGTCTGCACCGTCACATGATCAAAGTGGTCACTCGCTTGATATCAAATGTGCGCGTCTAGCCACAGAACTCTCGCGACTCGCGTAGGCCAACCTCGTAGGCGCGTGAGGTATTCCTCGCGTCGGGGTGCTACTCCGGCGTCGATCACGGACTCGCGATCCGCGTAGCGCTGAACGCGTGACCACGAGGGCGCAAACTAACACGGAACTCCGTGGTTCGCATGGATCCACTGGACCCGCGTGAGGTATTCTCGAATCATGGTCCCGGACCGCTGAGTCTACCCGCGTCGGAGGCGACAACCTCGGAGACAAGTCAAGGTGAGTGGTACAATATCAACATAACGGTGATAGTCAAACAACTTTAAAGCGCGATCGAGGAAAACCCCTTTACACTAACGTCACAGAATACTAACACAGCGTAGCATCCTAGCGTGTTTACTTATCAATCAACAAGAAAGTATTACAAGGCTATCACAAAACAACACAATCAAGTTATACACACGGTACTTTCTACTATATGTCAACAAGTTGGGTTTTATCCCCAAAGTACTTCATCGTTAACTCTTTAAAAGATCGTTACTTTCACAAAGTCACACAATACGTAGTATATAAAAATAGAGTGATTATCTTTTGAAGTAAATCAAAACACTTACCTTTGTAAAATCAAGTAACATTATTTTCCAAGCGTCGAGTTTGCCTAATTTCAAATGTTCACGTTTCTTATTTTAGAAAGGTTTAAGTAGTTCATCGTCTTATTCATTTAAGAGTATAATTCTCTTTTAAACCATCAGAAACATAAGCCTTATATGTGAGTAGGATATTCTTGTTTATAACAATCTTATTACGTGACCATGATCTAGGAAATATCATTTTGTCTCATCTTAGCTTACATGCGGATGGAAGTTTCTCTTGGTTTTAATAATACTTAATCTGTCAAAACATTTCCTTTTATTAACATTGCGGTGGTTTGTCGATACACATTACGATTTCGAAATCGGTAAAACATTCTTAAGCGTTATACCTAACTTCCCATAAAGCTAGTATAACTCTTAATTTTTCAAAAACCAAGTATTACTTCTTCTTTCAAAATTATTCAAAAATCTTTTGAAATACTTCAAGTTCATTATTATCACATAACCGACGGTTATAGTTCAAATCGATTTACCTTTTAAAAACCACAGTATTTTCTTACCTACATAAAGTGTATAACCAACTTCCCATAAAGCGTTATAACACTTTATGTTTTAGACAATCAAATATATTTAACACGTATCGTCTATCGTACTACATAGTTACACACATATCATGCTAGAAGAGATAGGAAGAGGTTCACATACCTCGCGGCGATTATCGACTAATAGCAAAGCGCTCAAGTACCTCAAACCGTCGGCTACTCCTTAAGCCACGTAGATCGCGCCCACGTAGTACTTGACCTAAAAAGGCCCGCAGCGACATTAACATCTAGATCTCATCGTGGAAAATTCTCTGAAAATTCGGCGACCTCCCGCATGGGCGTAAATCTCCTCACTATCGGGTAGGCTACGAAGCCAACGGGGGTTATACGTCTAATCGGACGTGCACAATTCTACTTCACGGAAAAGCTACACAAGTCTGTAATGTCTGATCTATGTAATTCTGATTCGGTACTCTTCTTTGAAAAGGTTTCTTATTATTGGGCTTAAGTCAAAAGACATTGCGATACTACGTTCGATTACATATATAGTATACTTGAACTATATAATCTAACAATCATGTAATTTCCAATTCTGATAGAGGACAAGATAATTACCTCGATAAGCCCATAATTATCCAAGTAGAGATGTCGATCTGGGCAACGTTTAGCTCGACTCGGCGCTCGACCGCTCTAAACCACCCTTAGAAGTTCTAACCAACTTCACACAATACTCATTGACTATGGAGATTTTCCTTAGGGTTTCGGTTTTGTATTGTGGAAAGTATAATAGTATTTTAGGCTTTTGTATAAGTGTAACCTTGGAATACTACAAGGTATAAGGCTAAGGTATTTGGGCATTATAACAATACTTGGAAGTACTTCTCAACCAAGGCGGGGTGTGTTACACGAGAACAACATTCTAAGAGAGGGGGCTCTCGGCTAAGGCTCATGAGGAGAGGGTTTCGGCCAAAGGCCTTGACTAGGGAGGGCTCTTGGGCGAGTCACAAGAGGAGGAGAGGGGTTTTCAAGATTTAGACAAGTGAGGAGTGGATGAAGAAGTCTTCACTTCAAGGGGTATTTATAGGCTAAGCAAAGGCCAACCGATGGCGAGATCAAGCCATGTGCAAGGCAAGTGTAAGGCCTTGATCAATCCGTGTGCACCTAACCTACTCGCAAAACACTCCACAAAACAAGGCACAAACAAGGCCAAAAGATCAAGCCAAAATCGTCCCACTTGGGCGCCCAAATCGTCAAAGCGCCCACTTGCTTCGATGTGAGGGTGACACGTATCACCTCCGTTGGTCAAAATGTTTCGTCTCTCGGAAAAATCCGCAAAAATTCTAAATGACATAGCGAATTTTCCTACGAAAGCCGTGGAAGCGTTTAGTCGAAAGCGACTCCTTTCGGTAGTTGTGTACAAAAATCGATCGATGCCTATCTAAGGCTCAAATTTTCTCGTCGTCCTCACGTACATACTGCGGAAATACGGGGTATAACATTCTCCTCCTTAGAAACATTCGTCCGAATGTTCCTTCTCAAGTCTCAACCACGGATGCGCGATATAGTCTTCACCACTATACTTACGAGAACAAACACGCCACATGGCCCACGGAACCAACTTGCGCAAAATACTTACATCCAGTACGAGGAAACACTTCTGTCGCCACAAACACCTCTCTCAGGGTCTAAAATATACTTCGCCGCGCCTTCTTACAAAAGAAATGATACCACTTTTGTCACTTTGCGCGAGTTCTAGTGTCACTCGGCGACCAACAAATGGTGCCGGGCGTGCGATCCACGAGGTGTCATACCTCGAACTCTTACCACGTTCCGAAATCTGCCGGTTCCAAAACTGGGGTTACTATCTCTAACGTGGTCGTCATTAGCGGGAACACTACGGATGGATCTCGATACTTTCGAACATATCAATATGAAAGATCGGACGTCTTGCCTCCTAAGTCGGACGGCAAAAGCTAACATATAGGCAACTGGCCTATTCTTCACATGAACCCAAAGGGCCCAAAGTAACTCGGGCTAAGTTCCTCTGTTTTCCAAAACTCGTCACATGACGGGGTGGTACTCTCAGAAGACCGACCGTCGGCACGAACTCTAAGCGTCGTCGCCGATTATCCGTCACGATTTCTACGAGTGCGGAACCTCTTCTAGACAAGCTTTACCACATCCGCGATCTGCCGGAACAAGCTGAACCAACTATCGAATCTTGCCAACATCGAACGGTCGGCCGACTTACACATCCGCCCTACAAGGCTTCGTGGCGACATCCGAACACCGAAATGGTAGCTTAAACACTTTCAACAGGAGACAACAATTCTCGCAACTATCACGAAATCGAACAACGGCGAATGTGATCGAGACTCACTGAGTTCCTAACCTTGCTGGTAAAACCTCGGAAAAAGCAGCAGTACCACTGGCTCCACATGCGTCATAAGGTGAAGGTAGGCACCGTGCGACCTTACAACGCTACGATAAAACATCAATGCCAAGCAAACCCCGATCTGGTGAGCGACACGATGGTGACCCATCGGCCCGATCTTGGTGATCGCGTCTACGAACTCGTCACGATGGTTAACTAAACATGGGCCTAACACCCTCGTGACCTACCACAAAGCGGGACCACATGGCCCGGCCCGCGCTGAAACAGGCGCGGGTTGACGCGGCGTGTCCTCAACCCGACCGACAAGCGCGAAAATACTAGCTCCCGAAGGAACAATCTCACTAATCACGTTACGAAAACCTAACGGTCTTCTTAGCTCAACTACCCTCTTTCATATATGCTACTCGGGGACTTATCCCAAAAACATAGCTCGCGTGCACTATGCACTCAGATAAAGTCAAACATAAAATAATTCTTTACAGAGATGGCCTTACCTCTAAGGTCTCCACGTATAACATTCTAAGGTTCACACCCTTTCTATCCCCAAATCTTACTCGGTTAACTAACCATGATTTCTAATCACAATTAACACGTTGCTATTAGCACACGACTTACGATATACTCATCTTATCACACATCTGATCCCAGAGGTTAAGGATATACTTGTATCTCTTGCTTCACTCCTAAGTCGTTCTAAACAAATCTACCGTAGTGCGCAGCTAGGAAGGTGGCGAACTACCCATCGATCACGAAGGCTAAGTCCTCCTGCTAGGTCACCCATTCGACACATGTACGGCGTCCGCCAAAACAAGCATCGTCAAAGATGACATTCCCGGGACGGCGCTTTGTCACGCGGTGAACAGGGAAAAAAAACTGAATCCGGTGGCGGAGCCTCGTCTAGCGTGAGCGAAAACTGCGGAGTTACGACCAACTCCTGCAACCCCGAACGTCTGAACCCGTGGAGGACCTCTCTGCACTGGTGGATGTGCATAATCTAACCCGCTGGTGAGGCGACTCGCCTCGAAAGTTACCAAAGGACCTTGCTGCTCTGGCCCTCTTCTGCTGTCATTGGTTAACCCATCGATCTCTACGTTTCTCGACTGCTGCATAAGGCGCATACGAGGCCATGCTCAAGCATAAGCGAAGAATTACTCTTGCACAACCTCTCTTAGATAGTCATCAAGACTCGCGATACATCGATATACTCTATATTCTCTGTTCCCGTGCGGGCGAAGGTCAACATCATGGCGCAGTAGGAGCTGCGCCGTGCTAAACTCTGCTGGGGCTAGTAACGTCGCAGAACTCCCGAATGAAGCACTACCCTAGGTAAAGGTGGGCCGTGCCTCATGACCCTCTGAACTCTACTCGCGGCTCCTCGGTGCCTTGCGCCTCTGGGCGGGTTGCCTGCGCGGAGGCATAAAGGTAAGGGAAAGAAATAAGTCAGAGGTTCCAACTTACAACACAGCTCTAACGCACGATCCCAGAGTGAGAATAATTAGAAACCAATCCAAAATATCCTATAGCCTCCTGATTATTGGTGTGGTGCACAACACCGATAATCAAGACTCTCTTGGATCTGATGCGTAGACACTTTCAGGATTAGCGCTCGATACCACTTTTGTCACGACCGAACCGGGCGTGGTCGTGCCTTACCCCGGGCACCCCAGTAGTCATACATCAGAGAAAATCAGCGGAACATAAATCAATAACATGAAATAACAGAAGTATAAACAATAATCTGTGAACACTTGCCTTTCGGCATATATATAAACAACAACTCTTTCAACATGAACAGTTTAATCCTTTTTACAAACTCGCCACAGCGATTACTCTGGACCTCTACGAATGATATGATAACAACGCAGCGGGGCGGGGCCGTCATACCTGAATATGGCACCTATAACAACGAGGACTATACGAATAAGCCTCGGAGGAACGGAGCTTCAGCGGCTGTGACCACAGAGCGAGGATCAACGGCGGTGTACCTTTACTGCGGCATGAACGCGGCCACGAAGGAGTCGATGCAACGGTACAGTATGTGGCCCGAAAATACGTAAATGAAATCATAATAGTCTATAAAGCGGGAGACATGTATGATAACCAAACTACGATTTACAATTAAATAGCGATCGTGTCAAGTCGGGGACTCGCACGCTCAAAGTCATCACTCAAATATAACTATGGGTCTCGAGCCCATAACATCAATCATGCGTGGAATACGCCTCGCCGCTGGCGGTTTATGATATAAAAGAACGAAATACACATGAACACGGGTCCCACGTGTCCTAATAAAACGATGCGGGGTAAGTGCGAAGGCATAACCGACTACTAATACCCCGGTACCAACAAGGTCATAAAGCGTGTCATGATATCTGCAGGCCGTCCACATGATCAAAGGCGGTCACTCGCGCGATGTATCAAATGTGCGGCGTCTAGCCTGGAACTCTCGCGACTCGCGTAGGCCAACCTCATAGGCCGCGTGAGGTATTCCTCGCATCGAGGGTAGCTCTCCCGGCGTCGTCACGGACTCGCGATCCGCGTAGCCCAAGACCGCGTGACCACGAGGCGCGAGCTAACACGGAACTCCGTAGTTCGCATGGATCCCTGGACCCGCGTAGGTATTCTCGAATCATGGTCCTGCACCGCTGAGTCTACCCGCGTCGGAGGCGACAACCTCGGAGACAAGTCAAGGTGAGTGGTACAATATCAACATAACGGCTGATAGTCAAACAACTTTAAGCGCAGTCGACGGGAAAACCCATTTACACTAACATCACAAGATACTAACACACGTAGCATCCTAGCATGTTTACTTATCAATCAACAAGAAAGTATTACAAGGCTATCACAAAACAACACAATCAAGTTATACACGGTGGTACTTTCTACTATATGTCAACAAGTTCGGGTTTTATCCCCAAAGTACTTCATACGTTAACTCTTTAAAAGATACGTTACTTTCACAAAAGTCACACAATACGTAGTATATAAAAATAGAGTGATTATCTTTTGAAGTAAATCAAAACACTTACCTTTGTAAAATCAAGTAACAACATTATTTTCCAAACGTCTAAGTTTGCCTAATTTCAAATGTTCACGTTTCTTATTTTAGAAAGGTTTCGTAGTTCATCGTCTTATTCATTTAAGAGTATAATTCTCTTTTAAACCATCTGAGAAATATAAGCCTTATATGTGAGTAGGATATTCTTGTTTATAACAATCTTATTACAGCAGCCATGATCTAGGAAATATCATTTTGTCTCATCTTAGCTTCTATGCAGATGGAAGTTTCTACTGGTTTTAATAATACTTAAACTGTCAAAACATTTCCTTTTATTAACGCTGCAGTGGTTTGTCGATACACATTCTGATTTCCGAAATCAGTAAAACATTCTTAAGCAATTATACCTAACTTCCCATAAAGGTAGTATAACTCTTAAGTTTTCAAAAACCAAGTATTACTTCTTCTTTCAAAATGATTCAAAAATCTTTTGAAATACTTCAAGTTCTTTATTATCACATAACCTTGACCGGTTATAGTTCAAATCAGTTACCTTTTAAAAACCACAAGTATTTTCTTACCTACATAAAGCTGTTATAACCAACTTCCCATAAAGCCGTTATAACACTTTATGTTTTAGACGAATCAAATATATTTAACACATGTACGTCTATCGTACTACATAGTTACACACATATCATGCTAGAAGAGATAGGAAGAGGTTCACATACCTCGCGACGATTATCGACTAATAGCAACAGGGAGAATGAACGATCGACTGCTAAAGATCTTGAACGCTCCAAGTACCTCAAACCGTCGGCTACTCCTTAAGCCACGTAGATCGCGCCACACGTAGTACTTCAACCTAAAAAGGCCACAAGGCGCTTATTAACATCTCGATCTCATCGTGGAAAATTCTCTGAAAATTGGCGCACCTCCCCGCATGGCGTAAATCTCTCCACTATCGGGGCTACGAAGCCAACGGGGGTTATACGTCTAAGCCGGACGTGCCCAATTCTACGTCACCGAAAAGCTACACAAGTATCATGTCTGATCTATGTAATTCTGATTCGGTACTCTTCTTTGAAAAGGTTTCTTATTATTCGGCTTAAGTCAAAAGACATTGCCGATACTACGTTGATTATATATAGTATACTTCAACTATATAATCTAACAATCATGTAATTTCCAATTACAATAGAGAACAAGATAATTACCTCGATAAGCCCATAATTATCCAAGTAGAGATGTCGATCACGGGCAACGTTTAGCTCGACTCGGCGCTCCAACCGCTCTAAACCACCCTATAAGTTCTAACCAACTTCTACACAATACTCCATTGACTATGGAGATTTTCCTTAGGGTTTCGGTTTTGTGGTGGAAAGTATAATAGTATTTTACGGGCTTTTGTATAAGTGTAACCTTGGAATACTACAAGGTATAAGGCTAAGGTATTTGGGCATTATAACAATACTTGGAGTACTTCTCAACCAAGCGGGGGTGTGTTACACGAGAACAACATTCTAAGAGAGGGGGGGGCTCTCGGCTAAGGCTCACAAAGGGAGAGGGTTTCGGCCAAAGGCCTTGACTAGGGAGGGGGGGGGGGGCTCTTGGACGAGAGTCAACAAGAGGGAGGAGAGGGGTTTTCAAGATTTAGACAAGTGAGGAGTGGATGAAGAAGTCTTCACTTGAGGGTATTTATAGGCTAAGCAAAGGCCAACCAATGGCCAAGATCAAGCCATGTGCAAGGCAAGTGTAAGGCCTTGATCAAGCCATGTGCACCCTAACCCCTACTCCACAAAACACTCCACAAAACAAGGCACAAAACAAGGCCAAAAGATCAAGCCAAAATCGTCCCACTTGGGCCCAAATCGTCCAAAGCGCCCACTTGCTTCGATGTGAGGTGACACGCCACCCTCCCGTTGGTCCAAAATGTTTCGTCTCTCGGAAAAATCCGCAAAAATTCTAAATGACATAGCCGGAATTTTCCCTACGAAAGCTGTGGATACGTTTCGTCGAAAAACGACTCCTTTCGGTAGTTGTGTACAAAAATTGATCCAATGCCTATCTAAGGCTCAAATTTTCTACGTACGTCCTCACGTACATACTCTGGAAATACGGGGTATAACATATAGCCTCCTGATTATAGATGTGGTGCACAACACACCGATAATCAAGACTCTACTAGACACGGTCTGTAGACACTTTCCGAGGATTAACTGCTCTGATACAACTTTTGTCACGACCCGAACCTGAGCCCGTGACTGGTGCCTTACCCGGGCACCCTAGTGATACAACATCAGAGAAAATCAGCTGAAATAAAACATAAACATGTAACAAGAGATTTGATAAAATAAACAGGCTAACAAAAGCGATTTATGTACGTATATATCATAAAAACCCGAGCAGTTATCCTTTTTACAAACTGCGCCTACAAGATACTACAGGCCTCTAAGAAAGTGACAACAACTATGGCTGCAGAGGCCGCCATATCCACGAATGTACAAGAACCCACGGACTCGAGTAACATACCAAAAGATAAGCCTCAGAAGAAGCGGGGCTTCCCAACACGCCGAATCAGTGATCACATGGCGAGGATCCATGCAGATGTACCTTTACTGCGGCATGAACGGCCTCAGGAGGTCGATCTGAGTACCAAGTATGTGAAAGCGTAAAATATCGTAAATGAAATCATAATAGTCTATATAAAGCGGAGACATGTATGATAACAACTCTGATTCACAACATAAAGCGATCATGTCAAGTCGGGGACTCACGCCTCAAGTCATCCTCATACGTGGAACTCCTTCCTCACCGCCGGCGATCTAGGTACAAATCGTGTGGAATCGTGTCGGCCCATCCATGGGACTCGGTAAGAATCATGTAGAATACGTGTCGGCCCGTCCATGGGACTCGGTGAAGAATCGGATGAAATCGTGTCGGCCCGTCTCGTGGGACTCGGTGAAGAATCGGATGGAATCGTGTCGGCCCATCCCATGGGACTCGGTGAAGAATCGGATGAAATCGTGTCGACCCATCTCATGGGACTCGGTGAAGAATCGGATGGAATCGTGTCGGCCCGTCCCATGGGACTCGGTGAAGGATCGGATGAAATCGTGTCGACCCGTCTCATGGGACTCATTAGCACAGAAATACAACACTTGCACAACAAAGGCTATCACCACAAGCATAGGCAAGTTACACACAACTCAAGGTTATTTTATGCCAAAGTCCAGGTTCTGACCCCAAAGTATTACGTACGTTAAATTCTTTTTAAAAGATCCATTTCTTTTATTAAGGTCACTCGATACCCGTAGTATTAAAATAGAGTGACTCATATTTTTAAGTAAACCAAAACCCTTTCCTTTTCAACATCAAGTAACAACATTCTTTTCCATAAGTTCAAGTTTGCCTAATTTCAAGTACTTAAGTCTCTTATTTTAGAAAGGTTTCGTAGTTCATAGTCTTAATCACTTAAGAATATAATTCTCTTTTAAACAATTTGAGAAACATATGTCTTATATGTGAGTAGGTTATTCTTATTCAAAATCAATCTTATTAAAGCAGCCATGATCTAGGAAATGTAATATCATTTTGTCTCATCTTAGCTTCTATGGAGGTTTCTACTGGTTTTAATAATACTTAATTATTCAATACATTTCCCTTTATTAGCGCTGCAGTGGTTTGTTCGATACTTATTCTGATTTCCGAAATCAGTAAAACATTATTCCTTTTAAAAACCAAGTACTCATTACTCACGAATGAAGTTTCACACTTTTTAACAAAATTCATATTAATTCAATTAAGTCAAGTCTCTTATCTTTTAAGATCAAGTCTCTTAACCTCTTAAAATCAATAAACCATTCTTTTTATCTCTCTTAAGTCGTTATACCTAACTTCCCATAAAGCTAGTATAACTCTTAAGCTTTCAAACCAAGTATTATTCTTCTTTCAAAAAGGATTCTTAATTCTTTTGAAATACTTCAAGATTCTTATTATTAGGGCTTAAGTCAAAGACATTGTAGTAAAACTACATTCGATTAACACACGACGCGTCACCGTACTATGTATATATTCTTTTAAAATATCATGCTCAAGAGGATAGGAAGAATCACATACCTCGCGACGATTATCGACTATTAGCAAAACGCTCCACGGCTATAACCCGGCTAGCCTTGTACACCTTTTAAGTAGCACATGCTACTCGCAGAACATTCAACCTATAAAGGTTATACCAGTCTATCAAAGTCTAGACTACTCTGTAGAATATTCTAAGCAGTAGGTTCTCTATTCTACGGAAAATCGGGCAGCACTTCCACACAGTTAAGCTACATAAGTCTCATGTAAATACGATCCTATGTAAATCTGATTCAATCTTCTTCTTTAATATTCTTCTGATGTGATCTCAGTTTAATTCTCTTCTGTAATATCCTTCTATGAATCTTATATTCATTTCTATACTACTACAGTATGTAATTCCCAATTACAATAGAAGGATAGGATTATTTACCTCGGTAAGCCCAAAATTATCCAAGTTTAATGTCGATCCTGAGCAAGGTTTAGCTCCTACTCCGGGTGCTCCAACCCGCTCCAAACAACCCTTAGAAGTTCTACACACTTCTACTAAGTACTCCAACCAATTATGGAGATTTTTCCATAGGGTTTCGTTTAGTGGCTAAAGGAAAGTATAGTAGTATTTTAAGACTTTTAGTAAAGAGGGTACTTGGAAATACTACAAAGGTTTTGGGCTAGAGTATTTTGGCATTACAACAATACTTGGAGAAGTATTTCTCAACCAAGGGGGGGGGGGGTAGTATTTTGACTAGAACAACTAGAGGGGGGGGTATTTCTCGGCCAAGGGCCTCTCAAAGGGGGAGGGGGACTTGGAAGAAACTACACTAAGGAGGGAGAGGGATTTTTAGACTTAGAAATCATTTGAGGGATGAAGAAACCTTCAAGTTAGGGGAGTATTTATAGGCCAACCAATGGCCAACCAATGGCCAAGATGAAGCCAAGTGCTAGGCAAGTGTAAGGCCAAGATTTGGGCAAGTGTACCTTATCCATCTACCACCAAAATATCCTACCAACTCCTTGACCACAAACAAGGCAAAAAACGTGCCAATGTTCTCGCCCAAACCGTCCACTTGAGGGTGACAAGTGTCACCCTCTCGTTGGTCCAACATATTTCATCTCTCGGAAAAATCCGCAAAAAATATAAATGACATAGCCGTATTTTTCCCTTCGCAAAGTTTGGAAAACGTTTCGTCGGAAAACGATTCTTTTCGTGTGTTGTGCACAAAATTTCGTCCTTGCCTAACCTTAAGGCTTAGACTTTTATACGTACGCCCTTACGTACATACTCTGGAAATATGGGGTATAACAAGTTATACTAGCTTTATGGGAAGTTAGGTATAACGACTTAAGAGAAGTAAAAAGAATGGTTTACTGATTTTAGAAGTTAAGAGACTTGATCTTAAAAGATAAGAGACTTGACTTAATTAAATTAATATGAATTTTGTTAAAAAGTGTGAAACCTCATTCGTGAGTAATGAGTACTTGGTTTTTAAAAAGGATTAATGTTTCTTGATTTGAAATCAGAATAAGTATCGAACAAACCACTGCAGCGTTAATAAAGGGAAATGTATTGACTAATTAAGTATTATTAAAACCAGTAAAAACCTCCATCTGCATAGATGCTAAGATGAGACAAAATGATATTACATTTCCTAGATCATGGCTGCTTTAATAAGATTGTTATAAACAAGAATAACCTACTCACACATAAGGCATATGTTTCTCAAATGGTTTTAAAAGAGAATTATATTATTAAGTGATTAAGACTATGAACTACGAAACCTTTCGAAAATGAGAAACTTGAGCATTTGAAATTAGGCAAACTTGAACGTTTGGAAAATAATGTTGTTACTTGATTTTACAAAGGGAATTGTTTTGGTTTACTTAAAAAGATAGTCACTCTATTTTTATACTACGGGTATTGTGTGACTTTTGTGAAAGAAACGAATCTTTTAAAGAGTTAATGTATGAAGTACTTTGGGGATAAAAACCCGAACTTGTTAACATAAAGTAGAAAGTACCTTGTGTGAATAACTTGATTGTGTTGGTTTTTGATAGCCTTGTAATACTTTCTTGTAGACTTGATAAGTGAACATGTTAGGATGCTACGTGTGTTAGTGTCTTGTGATGTTTGTGTAAAGGGGGTTCCCTTGTTGTGCTTATGTTGTTTAACGATAAGCTATTATGTTAGTATATTATATCACTCACCTCTTGACATGATACAGGGTTAAGCGCCTCCGACGGGGTAGACTCGGTGATGCAGGACCATGATTCGAGAATACCTCATGCGGGTCGGGAGACCTATGCGGATCTGAGAGTTCGGGTTAGTGTGCGGCCTTTGTGGTCATGCGGTCTATGTGGCCATGCGGTGCGAGTCGGGGCGATCTCGGGAGTAGCTACCCTCGATCGAGAATACCTCATGCGGGCCTATGTGAGTGGCCTACGCGAGTGCGGGAAGTTCGAGTTAGACGCGTACATTTGATCTGCGGGCGAGTGGTCGGCCGATCATGTAGCGGTCTAGCGGATCTCGTGATCTGATTTATGACCACTGAGTGCGTGGGTTTTAGTAGTCGGCTATGCCTTCGCACTTACCGCATGCGGTTTTATTATGACATAGGTGGGACACGGTGTTCATGTGTATTCCTTGGTGCTTTTATATCATGATCCCGACGGTGAGGAAGGTATTCCACGGGCATGATTGATGTTGTGGGCGTGAGACCCATAGTTATATTTGAGTGATGACTTTGAGGCGTGAGTCACGACTTGACATATTCGCTTATATTCTCGTGAGCGTAGTTTGGTTATCATACATGCCTCGCTTTATATAGACTACTATGATTTCATTTCTGATATTTTCGATTTCACATACTTGGTACTGTTATCGACCTCCCCGAAGCTGCGTTCATGCCGCGGTAGAGAGTACACCGCTTGTTGATCCTCGCTCATAGGGTCACGATTCGGCGTTGGAAGCTCCGTTTCTCGAAGGCTTATCGATGGTATAGTCCACTGTCGTTGTAGGTACTTACATTCGTGGTATGGCGGGGCCTGTCTCGCCATTGTTGTCATATCATTCTTAGAGGTGCATGAAATCTTGTTATGGCGAGTTTGTAAAAGGGATGTAACTGTTCGGATTAAAGTTTTTATATATATGCCGAAAGGCAACTTTTCTCAGATAACTGTTTCACACTTCATGTTATTTCATGTCTTGTTTTATATTCCGCTGATTACTCTGATGTTGTATCACTAGGGTGCCCGGGGTAAGGCACCAGTCACGGGCCCGGGTTCGGGTCGTGACAAAAGTGGTATCGAAGCGATTAATCCTCGGAAAGTGTCTGAGACCGTATCTAGTAGAGTCTTGATTATCGGTGTGTTGTGCACCACACCAATAATCGAGAGGCTATAGGATATTTAGGATTGGTTTCCATTCTTCTCACTGAGATCGTGCCTTAGAGTTGTGTTATAAGTTGGACCTCTAACGTATTTCTTTCCCTTACCGATTATGCTTCGCATAAGGCAACCCGCCTGTAGAAGGGCAAGGCGGTGAGAGGCTGCGAGCGAGCACAGAGGGTTACTAGGGCACAGGCCTAATCATCACCTGGGGTGGTGCTTCATTCGGGGAGTTCTGCAACGTCGCCAGCCCCAGCAGAGTTTAGCACAGCGGCAACAGTTCCTACTGCGGCCATGATATATGAGCCTTGATTCGCGGCCAATCGAACAAAGAATATGGATTACAAAGGAATGGACCTGTTACTAGCTAGGATTTTAGCAGCCAGAGAATATAGAGTGCACTGATATATCACGGGTCTTGATGACTATCTAAAGAAAGGTTGTGCAAGAGTAGCTCTTGATCGAGCATGGATATTGCGCGTGCGAGCTTATGCGCGCAGCACAGAGGAACGTAGAGATCGGCAGTTAACGAAGATCGAGAAGAGGCGGTCGGCAGGTCCTTTTGTAACTTTCGAGGCGAATCGCCTCGTGGAGATTAGATATGCACCTCCACGATGCAGTGGTCCTCGCGAGGTTCGGGGCGCTTCGAGTATGCGGAGTTGGTCATAGCTCTAGGGCTTAGTTCACGGCTATCGTAGGTTCCGGCCCGGTAGGATTGATTTTCCCTCAGTATTCACAATATGGCAGACGTCATCCCGGGGAATGTCGTCTTTTTGTTGGTGCTTGTTTTACCGGCGGCCGTCAGGATGTCGAAAGGATGTCCTAGTAGGAGGACTCACCTGCGGTCGATTCGGATTGGTGGTCGGAGAGGAAGGGGTGCTAGCGCAGAGGGCCACCCGCCGGTGTGACCGTTGTGGTAGATGTCGTGGTGTGGAGTGTCGTGCTTTTCGACGGCTTGTTATGCTTGCGGCAGCGGGCCATTTGCGAGAAATTGTCAGGCGGAGGTGGCGCGGATGTAGAGACTTCGGCCTTCGGGATCAGTGGCTAGTTCATCATCTTCCCTAGCTATGCGCCCAACAGGGCAGGATTGATTAGAACGACAAAGGGAAGTGAAGCAGTAGATGTAGGTATATCCTTAACCCTCTAGAGATTTGTATGTGTGATAAGATGAGTATATCACAAGTGTTGTGTTCAGATAGCATTATGTTAAAAGTTGTGATTTGAAACATGATTAGTTAGAAGGGTAAGTTTGGGGATAAGGGAAAGTGTGAGCCTTAGAGTTTTATACGTGGAGACCTTAGAGGCGAGGCCATATCGAGTAAAAGATTTATATTTTTACGTTTAACCCTTATCGGAGTGCATAGTACACGTGAGATATGTTTGTGTGATAAGCCCCTGAGTGGTATGAAATGAAAGAGGGTAGTTGAGCTAAGAAGACCACTAGGTTTTCGTAACTTGATTAGTGATATTGTTCCGGATCGGGGAACAAGTGTTTGGCGCGATAGCGAGTCGAGTTGAGGACCGATCGCGGGTCAACCCGCGGCCTGTATTGTGATGGGGTCAGTTTGTGGTGGTCCCGCTTTGTGATAGGGTCATGAGGGTGTTAGGCCCAAGTTTAGTTAACCATCGTACGAGTTCGTGGATGCGTTCGACCAGTAGTCGGGCCGATGAGGTCAGCCCATCTTGTCTTTCGGTCGAGACCGTTTACTCGGCAGAGGGTTATGCGTGATGTTATATCAGAAAGGTTGTAAGGCTGCACGAGGTGCCTAATTTCACCTTATGACGATGGAGCCAGATTCTGTTACGTTTCTTTTCGGGAAGTTTTACCAGGCAGGGTTAGGAACTCAGGTGAGTCTCCGTATCGCATTCATCCTCGGGCCAGTGTTTGGATTTCAGGGGTAGCTGTGAGGATTGTTGCCTCCTGTTGAGGGAGTGTTTTTAACTACCATTTTAGTGTTCGGATATTGCCTTATGAAGCCTTGTAGGGGCGGAAGTGTAAGTTGCCGGTCGATTGGTTCGATGTTGGCAAGGTTCAGATAGTTGGTTCATACTTGTTTCAGCAGGATGTGGATAGGGTGAAGCTTATCCAGGAGAGGTTATTGGCAGCTCAGAGTCAACAGAAGTCATGCGGATAATCGATGTCGACACTTGAAGTTCAGGTTGACGGTCGGTATTCTTGAAGGTACCACCGGAAGGGTGTGACGAGTTTTGGAAAGCAGAGAAACTTAGCACGAGGTACTTGGGCGTTTTGGATCATGTGAAGAATAGGCCAGGTTGCCTATAAGTTAGCTTTGCCGTCCGACGTAGGAGGCGGTACGTCCGGTCTTTCATGTTGTTGTGTGCGGAAAAGTATCGGAGATCCATCCAGAGTGTTCCCAGTTAATGGTGACCAAGTTGGAGATAGTAACCCCGAGATTTGGAACCGGGCGATATGAAATGTGGTAAGTTATGAGACAGAGTTCGAGTGTACGAGAAGGGTACGACGAGTAAGGGAAGAAGCGAGCATGTGTTAAGAACATAGATGTGATCATTTTGTTTGGAAAGAGAAGGTGTGAAGGGAGTGTCTTTTAGACCTTGGGAGGGAGCTTTTGTTATACTAGAGGTGATTCCTCGTGGACTTGGCTTAAAGTATTACGCGTGTGTAAATTTGTGGCCAGGTGTGGCATTGGCAACTTGTTTAAGTTAAGAGGAACTTTATCGTTATCTGTATCGAGAAGGAACATTCGGGACGAATGTTTCTAAGGAGGGGAGAATGTTATACCCCGTATTTCCAGAGTATGTACGTAAGGACGTACGTACGAAAGTTTAAGCCTTAAGTTAGGCATAGCGCGAAATTTGTGCACAACCCCCGAAAATAATCGTTTTTCGACGAAACGTTTTACAAAACTTGCGAAGGGAAAATTACGGCTATGTCATTTATAATTTTTGCGGATTTTTCCGAGAGATGAAATATTTTGGACCAACGGGAGGGTGGTATCACCCTCAGAAGTGGGCGTTATTGTGGGCGTCTTCTGCACGATTGGTGGGTCCAGGGTGGGTAGGATATTTGTGATATTTTGTGTGGTAGCTGGATAAGGTACACTTGCCCAAATCCTCACCCTACACTTGCCCACCACTTGGCTTGATCTTGGCCATTGGTTTCCCTATAAATACCCCCCCTGGGTTGAAGACTTCTTCATCCACAAAAGGTTTTCTCAGTCTGGAAAATCCTCCCCTTCGTGGCTCTCGTCCTGAGCACCCTTCCCTTTGTGAGGCCCTTGGCAGAGATATTCCCACTCCTAGTGGTGCTAGCCGAAACCTACCCACTCTCTTGGGTTGTTCTCGTAAAAATACCCCCACCCCCCTCTTGGTAGAAAGTATTCTCCAAGTATTGTTACTATTCCAAAATACCTTGGCCCAAATACCTTGTAGTATTCCAAGGTTACACCTATACTAAAAGCCCAGAAATACTGTTATACTTCCCTTCAGTCACAAAAACAAAACCCTAAGGAAAATCTTCATAGTTGGTTGAAGTGCTAAGTAGAAGTTGTTTGGGAACTTCTAAGGGTAGTTTGGAGCGGGTTGGAGCGTCCAGAGTATGAGCTAAACGTTTCTCAGGATCGACATTAAACTTGGATAATTTTGGGCTTATCGAGGTAAATACTCTTGACCTTCTATTGTAATTAGAGTTTGCATACTGTTGAAGTATAAGAATTAAGTATAAGTTATATACAAGGAAGGTATATAAGAAGGGAATTGAACTGTACTTACATAGGGTGTATTCTGATGAACTTGTGAAATTTGACGGGTAGGGAAGTGCTGCCCAATTTTCCGTAGAATCTTGTATCTAGATTTATTCTACATAGTAGTCTAGACGTTGATAGACGTATATGGCCTTTATAGGTTGAAAGTTCTGCGAGTAGCGTATTCTACTCGAAGGGTGGAAAAAGCTAGCCGGGTTATAGCGGTGGAGCATTTTGCTAATTGTCGATAATCGTCGCGGGGTATGTGATTCTTCCTATCCTCGAGCATGATATTTTAAAAGAATATATATAGTACGGTGAGCGACGTGTGTTAGCGAGCGTGGTTTTACTCCGATGTCTTTTGACTTGAGTTTAAATAATAAGAGTCTTGAAGTATTTCAAAAGAATTAAGAAACCTTTTTGAAAGAAGAGTAATACTTGGTTTTAAAAGCTTAAGAGTTATACTAGCTTTATGGGAAGATAGGTATAACGACTTAAGAGAAGTAAAAAGAATGGTTTACTGATTTTAGAAGTTAAGAGACTTGATCTTAAAAGATAAGAGACTTGACTTAATTAAATTAATATGAATTTTGTTAAAAAGTGTGAAACCTCATTCGTGAGTAATGAGTACTTGGTTTTTAAAAAGGATTAATGTTTTACTTATTTCGGAAGTCAGAATAAGTATCGAACAAACCACTGCAGCGTTAATAAAGGGAAATGTATTGACTAATTAAATATTATTAAAACCAGTAGAAACCTCCATCTGCATAGAAGCTAAGATGAGACAAAATGATATTACATTTGATCATGGCTGCTTTAATAAGATTGTTATAAACAAGAATAACCTACTCACACATAAGGCATATGTTTCTCAAATGGTTTTAAAAAAGAATTATATTATTAAGTGATTAAGACTATGAACTACGAAACCTTTCGAAAATGAGAAACTTGAGCATTTGAAATTAGGCAAACTTGAACGTTTGGAAAATAATGTTGTTACTTGATTTTACAAAGGGAAGTGTTTTGGTTTACTTAAAAAGATAGTCACTCTATTTTTATACTACGGGTATTGTGTGACTTTTGTGAAAGAAACGGATCTTTTAAAGAGTTAATGTATGAAGTACTTTGGGGATAAAAACCCGAACTTGTTAACATAAAGTAGAAAGTACCTTGTGTGAATAACTTGATTGTGTGGGTTTGTGATAGCCTTGTAATACTTTCTTGTCGACTTGATAAGTGAACATGTTAGGATGCTACGTGTGTTAGTGTCTTGTGATGTTTGTGTAAAGGGGTTTCCCTTGTTGTGCTTATGTTGTTTAACGATAAGCTGTTATGTTAGTATATTATATCACTCACCTCTTGACATGATACCGGGGGTTAAGCGCCTCCGTCACGCGGGGTAGACTCGGTGATGCAGGACCGTGATTCGAGAATACCTCATGCGGGTCCAGGGACCTATGCGGAGCTCGAGTTCGGGTTAGTGTGCGGCCTTTGTGGTCATGCGGTGCATGTGGCCATGCGGTTGCGAGTCGGGGCGATCTTGGGAGTAGCTACCGATGCGGGAATACCTCATGCGGGCCTATGTGAGTGGCCTATGCGAGTGCGGGAAGTTCGAGATTAGACGCGCACATTTGATATGCGGGCGAGTGGCGGCCGATCATGTGGCGGTCTAGACAGATCTCGTGTCTGATTTATGACCTGTTGATGCTGTGGGTTTTAGTAGTCGGCTATGCCTTCGCACTTACCGTCACGGTTTTATTATGACACAGGTGGGCCCTGGTGGTCATGTGTATGCCTTGGTGCTTTTATATCATAGACTGCCGGCAGTGAGGAAGGTATTCCACGGGCAGGATGGATGTTGTGGGCGTGAGAGCCAGAGTTATAGTTGAGTGATGACTTTGAGGCGTGAGTCACGACTTGACATATTCGCTTATATTATTGTGAATCGTAGTTTGGTTATCATACATGTCTCCCGCTTTATATAGACTACTATTATTTCATTTACGATATTTTGATTTCACATACTTGGTACTGTTATCGACCTCCTTCGGCCGCGTTCATCTGCGGTAGAGGTACACGATTGTTGATCTCGCTCATGGTCACGCGATTCGTTTGGGAAGCTCCGTTTCTCGGAGGCTTATCGATGGTATAGTCCCTGTCGTTGTAGGTACTACATTCGGGTATGGCGGGCCTGTCCGCCATTGTTGTCATATCATTCTTAAGTCTGACATCTTGTTGTGGCGAGTTTGTAAAAGGGATATGCTGACCGGTTTAAGTTTTTATATATATATGCCGAAAGGCAACTTTTCTCAGATAACTGTTTCACACTTCATGTTATTTCATGTCTTGTTTTATATTCCGCTGATTACTCTGATGTTGTATCACTAGGGTGCCCGGTAAGGCACGATCACGGGCGTTGGTGCGTGGCAAGTATCTTGCGACCCGTTCTGACGCGATAATGTCATATAGTCTGCCCATAAAGGTATACTGCCCGGCCCATTCCTGGGATGCGATAATGTCATATAGTCTGCCCATAAAGGTGTACTGCCCGGCCCATTCCTGGAACGCGATAATGTCATATAGTCTGCCCATAAAGGTATACTTATTTATATCGATCTTAATCAAGTAGCCATGATCTAGAAAATGTAATACAATTTTGTCTTATCTTAGCTTCTATGCAGATGGAGAATTCTACTCATTTTAATATAATCAATTGTCATTACATTTTCCTTTATTAACGCTGCAATGGCTTGCTCGATACTTATTCTCATTCGTGCCATAAATTAGCCAAGTCAACTTGGCTCCAAAGTACCTCCTAACGACTCTTACCAACATCCCCCATAAGACTCGGTAAGGACTTAGGATAATTTCGACATAAAATGTACATAGAGTAAATCACACACCTACCTCTTAACTTCTAAGAGTAGAAGGAAACATGAAATAATACCACATGTATATTCCATACATAGAATCATGCCAACGGAAGGAAGAGGTTCACATACCTCGCAACAATTATCGACAAGTAGCAAAATGCTCCAAAGTACTTCAACCTTGATAGCTATTCCATCCTTCAAGTAGGATACGCTATACTTAGTACTTCAACCTATAATGGTCACAATACGTCCATTAACCTCTTACTTCAAACGTAGAATATTCTAAGTGCTAAGTCACTAAATTCTACGGAAAATCGGACAGCACCTCCTTTGTTTCTACTTACTTTGCCACCTTTTTCAAGGCCGAATACAATAACCAAACACGCCACATTTAAGGCCCAATCAATGCAATCAACAATAGGGGATTACAGGCCTACTAGACGTGTAAAATTTCGCCCCACAATAGATATCAAACTAATACAACTACTAGTCCAAATTCGGCCATATTGAGTACCACAATACCAATTCTTATCCAATTTCCATTTCAATCCAAGTTGTTAGCATAACATGATATCAAGTCGCAATCGATTATAACCACTATAATCTTCAAGTAATTAACATGCGACAATTCTAATAAACGACCAAATTGTAATCCAACTTCACAAGGCTTAAATGACATTTCAGATTTAAGACTATAATCAATCCATAATACTTAAGAAACTTCAACACATATACTTCATGCTAGGAAACGCGTAAAGCTAACAACAATATGAAATCTTGTAACACTTAAGAGACAAGATTATTACCTCAACGAATCTTAATCCAACTCCAACTCCAAGTCGCCACTGTGACTTAGAGCCCCTTCAAGACACTTCAATACGCTACTTGAGACCCTTAGAACCATACCAACAACTTTCCTTCAAACTTCCAAACAAAACCTAGAAAAACAACTAGGTTTTCACCTTGCGACTAATACGAAAACTATCTTTTTCCGAGATTTTTCTATTGAGATACGCTTACAATACACTCTTGAACCTTGGTTTAAAATGTGGAGCTAAATGGATCACAAACAAAATTTTTTGTTGTTTTGAGCTAGCAAACCCGAGAGCTAGTTCTTGTTGTTCATCAATTTCTTGAAATTTTTTCTAAGTGTTGGCATTAGTCTTGCTACTAGTAGTATTATATAGGGACATGGAGGGTCAAGATGTAAACAAATGGGTGGTTTGGATGAAGTCTTATTAAATATCAAGACTTTGTGGACCCATTGACTTAGTCAATTTTGTCAAGCTCTCAACTTGCAAGACTTAGTCATCCTACAAAGGTCAAATGACCCTTTTAACCTTGCCTATTTCGACCAAGGCAACAACAAGGGGGGTGACACGTGTCTCCCTCCCATTCGTCACAATATTACGTTTTCCGACAATTTCATAATTCCGATAAATTTTTTACAAGTCTCAATTTCTCAACACTTGTGAGTTCTTACGTACGTTCTTAAAACATGTCCTGTAAATACGGGGTGTAACAATCTTCCCCCCTTAGAAACATTCGTCCCCGAATGTTCTTTCGGAGTCAAACTTATAATTAGCGACATAGTTTCCTTTCACAATCCCGACATACCAATAATGCCACACATGGCCCTAATACCTCGCACACGCATATCCGTCCATCATAAGCCCAAAAAGGGATTATCTTTTCGTACTTCCAACTCCTTCTAGCATATACATAGTCTCAATATAATTTATTCATGACACTTAAACATACCACAACTTTATCATGCAAACAAGTTTCTAAAGGGCCAAAGACATACCTGAAATCATATAGGCGGTTCAAAGGACCGCTAAAACTGGGAACTCCCACCACGACCTGCCACTTTGCCGGTGCATGAACCTCTGCCCTAGCTATTGAAGGCGAAGAACCATCGATCCAAAGAGGCGGTGTTGTCCCACCAGGACCCCCTCTATAAGGACACTCTCTTAACATATGGCCTAGACGACCACAAGAAAAACAAGCACCCGTACCGGCGCGACATACCCCAGAATGTAACCTACCAGCCTTTGGGCGTTGAGGCAAAGGTGGCCTCATTGGGAACCCCATCTCTCTCGAGACTCTGAAGCTCTAGAGACTGGCCGCCCTGCATTCGGGGTTGTAAAACCCCGCCGGAAAATTGTGGAGAGCACTCGGTCTTTGTTTGCAATATAGACCTAGTCTCTGCTTGAGTATCCCACCTCGAAAATTGCCCTGAGACCCTGCTGTCTTGGCCCTCTTGGGCTGGCCTGAGTCAATCTGATCCTCCCTCTCTCTATCCCCTGCGCATAGGCCTGCATCCTAGTAATGTCCATACCGGGCTGAAGAGCCACCCCCAAGCATGCAGTAATCATATGACGGTCTAGCCCCATCACATAACGATGAACTCTATCCGCCATGTTACTGATAGTGTGCGTGGTGGCCAGAGTCAAACTCGGGTTGTACTCACGATGGTCCTCCCATTCTGCCTCAATGACAAGAACCTATCTACACGGGCTCTCCTCATCTCAGGAGGCAAAAAGTGATCCATGAAGGCCTCTGTGAACTCCTCCAAAACAGCTGGAAGAGCATCCTCGCTCTCGGCCTCCCATGACTCGAACCAGTTCAACGCAATATCTCGTAACGGTAGAGGCTAGCATATGAACTCCGTCTCCAAGCCCTAGAACTCGCATAGTCCGTCAGTGCCGAATGAACTCTTGCGGATCCTCCTCGGACCTCGAACCATAAAACTTCGGGCGGATGACAACCCGGAAAATCCCAAATCCTCAACCGACTCTAGGGTTAGCTACATGCTCTGTTGCCGCCTACCACTATGCTAGTCAATAGCCCGCTCTCGGTAATCTCTAAACTCGCCCACGGTGTGGGCGGAGGCTCGCACCGAACCTCTGGAGCTCTGCCGCTCGCTCATCTGCCGGCGTGGCTGAACTCGCCGATCCGCTCTACTACCGGGCATAGTGCGTGCCAGAGTCTGGTAACCTCTGCGTACCACTAGCGACTCCTGCTTGCCTTTGCCCTGGGCCAGTCCGCTCAGTGAGGCATAAGCATTACATGAGAATAGGTCGAGAGGATTCAACCTAATAAGACAGCTCTGCACGATCTCGAGAGAGAAGAATGGAAACGGTCTAAATGTCCTGCTGACCTCACGATTATAGATGTGGTGCACACACCGATAATCAAGACTCTACTAGACACGATGCAGACATTTCAGAGGACTAATCGCTTTAATACCACTTTTGTCACGACGACCGGGCATCGGTGCCCTACAGGCACCCTTACAGTATACATCAGAGAAAATCAGCGGAACATACATGAAACTTACAAAATAAAACAGTATAAACAAGGTTAGCCGACAGAGTACCTTCGCGGCATACGTATATACAACCAAGCGATTGCCTCGCTTTCCTTTACAAACCGACCCACAATATGTGACTACAGGACCTCTAAGAGTTTTACCATAACAACAATGGCGGGACGGGCCCCGCCATACCCATGAATACACGTGAATCTACAACCTCGGAAACCGTACAAGAGATAAGCCTCGGAGCAAATGGAGCTTTTTCCCAAAAAGCGAACCGAGATCCTAAGAGCAAGGATCACCAACTGTGCACCTAATACTGCGGGCATGACGCGGCCAGAAGAGGGTCAAGACAACAGTGCTGAATATGGAGCAGAAATAAGGTCTGATAAACAAAACATATATGTATAAAAGCATGACATGGGTAAGTATAAAAGGGTAAATACGAACTACCATGTCATTACCATCTCGTGAACCTAATCGTACCTTATTATCTTTTCCCATTTTTTCAATAAAAGTTATAGTCACTTTCTACGTGCATACTCGGGAAAATCTTCAAGTTCACTACCATATAAATTACTTACCTTACATAACCTAATCAGGCCCTTTATGGAGGATGCCTATCTTTGCCTACCAACGGGACGCGATAAAGTCACATAGTGCCCCATAAGGTATCTTGCGGCCCATTTAAGGACGCGATAATGGCATATAGTGCGCCCATAAAGGTATCTTGCCCGACCCATTTCTGGGACGCGATAATGTCATATAGTGCGCCCGTAAAGGTATCTTGCGGCCCGTTCACGGGATGCGATAATGTCATATAGTCGCCCGTAAGGTATCTTGCCGGCCCATTCACGGGGCGATAATGTCATATAGTCGCCCGTAAAGTTATCTTGCCGCCCGTTCTTGGGACGCGATAATGTCATATAGTCTGCCCATAAAGGTATACTTGTTTATATCGATCTTAATCAAGTAGCCATGATCTAGAAAATGTAATACAATTTTGTCTTATCTTAGCTTCTATGCAGATGGAGAATTCTACTTGTTTTAATATAATTATCGTCATTACATTTTCCTTTATTAACGCTGCAATGGCTCGTTCGATACTTATTCTCATTCGTGCCGTAAATTAGCCAAGTCAACTTGGCTCCAAATACCTCCTAACGACTCTTACCAACATTCCCCATAAGACTTGGTAAGAACTTAGGATAACTCAGACATAACCTTTACATAGAGTAAATCAACATACATACTTCTTAACTTCTAAGAGTAGAAGGAAACATGAAATAATACCACATGTATATTCCATACATAGAATCATGCCAACGGAAGGAAGAGGTTCACATACCTCGCGACGATTATCGACAAGTAGCAAAATGCTCCAAAGTACTTCAACCTTGATAGCTATTCCATCCTTCAAGTAGGATACGCTATACTTAGTACTTCAACCTATAATGGTCACAATACGTCCATTAACCTCTTACTTCAAACGTAGAATATTCTAAGTGCTAAGTCACTAAATTCTACGGAAAATCGGACAGCACCTCCTTTGTTTCTACTTACTTTGCCACCTTTTTCAAGGCCGAATACAATAACCAAACACGCCACATTTAAGGCCCAATCAATGCAATCAACAATAGGGGATTACACGCCTACTAGACGTGTGAAATTCCGCCCCACAATAGATATCAAACTAATACAACTACTAGTCCAAATTCGGCCATATTGAGTACCATAATACCAATTCTTATCCAATTTCCATTTCAATCCAAGTTGTTAGCATAACATGATATCAAGTCGCAATCGATTATAACCACTATAATCTTCAAGTAATTAACATACGACAATTCTAATAAATGACCAAATTGTAATCCAACTTCACAAGGCTTAAATGACATTTCGGATTTAAGACTATAATCAATCCATAATACTTAAGAAACTTCCACACATATACTTCATGCTAGAAAACGTGTAAAGCTAACAACAATATGAAATCTTGTAACACTTAAGAGACAAGATTATTACCTCAACGAATCTTAATCCAACTCCAACTCCGAAGTCGCTCCCTAGCAACTTAGAGCCCCTTCAAGACACTTCAATACGCTACTTGAGACCCTTAGAACCATACCAACAACTTTCCTTCAAACTTCCAAACAAAACCTAGAAAAGCAACTAGGTTTTCACCTTGCGACTAATACGAAAACTATCTTTTTGAGATTTTCTATTGAGATCGCTACAATACACTCTTGAACCTTGGTTTAAAGTGTGGAGCTAAATGGATCACAAACAAAATTTTTTGTTGTTTTGAGCTAGCAAACCCGAGAGCTAGTTCTTATTGTTCATCAATTTCTTGAAATTTTTTCTAAGTGTTGGCATTAGTCTTGCTACTAGTAGTATTATATAGGGACATGGAGGGTCAAGATGTAAACAAATGGGTGGTTTGGATGAAGTCTTATTAAATATCAAGACTTTGTGGACCATTGACTTAGTCAATTTTGTCAAGCTCTCAACTTGCAAGACTTAGTCATCCTACAAAGGTCAAATGACCCTTTTAACCTTGCCTATTTCGACCAAGGCAACAACAAGGGGGGTGACACGTGTCGCCCTCCCATTCGTCACAATATTACATTTTTCGACAATTTCATAATTCCGATAATTTTTTTTACAAGTCTCAATTTCTCAACACTTGTGAGTTCTTACGTACGTTCTTAAAACATGTCCTGTAAATACGGGGTGTAACACCACGTGTCGCCCTCCCATTCGTCCATAAAATTTCGTAACCCTCGCGGGCCCCACAAACGTAAAATTCCTCGGGTGGGCCCCACACGACCAAATCCGTAAAATTAAATTTTCAAAATGATAATAAGTTCCATACTCTTCAATTAATGCATTTTGAGAATCTAATTCTCACCAACGAACATTTTTCCTTTCCGACGTTCGGAAGATTTTCCGTCGGAAAAACAATTCTTCCTTTCGTACCCTTTTCAAGTCTCATGTTCCTTACGTACATTCTCTTAAACATGTCCTGGACTTACGGGGTGTAACATTCTCCCCCCCTTAGAAACATTCGTCCCCGAATGTTCTTTCGGAGTCCAATCTAATTAGGTAGCAACATAGTCTCCTTTCACTACACCCTTCATACAACATATGCCACCCATTGCCACATAACAATACTTATACTAAGATGTCAACCTTGGCACTCACGAAGCCAACTAGTCCATACTCATAATGACCTCAAAGTCTGTCGTAATCATCTCTACTAGGTCTACTAGGGTCTGACGACTATATAATCACCAGGCAATCCTCATATACCCGCTCAGCTACCACCCCAAACACTCACGGGTATAGTTACCTCGAAAGGTTCTTATGGATTCAGGCTCTACTACTTTACACTTGGTTGCTATCCTTCTTACTGGTCGTACTCTTTCCGTACTTCCAACTCATACTAGCATACATACATAACTTCCATACCGATTCTGGCCTCTAATCTTTGGAGTCACTCTATAAAACAATATAAGGCCATTTAAACTTTCACGACCTGGTTCGGTGGGCAGCGTCCACGAACCCGTAAAACAATTAACTAGACTTGGGCCTTGCACCTCGTGACCACTGTCACGTGGCGAACTCTACAAACTGATCCCACTCTATTCGGGCTATGGGGCGACCGTAGAGTCCTCGCCAATTCGTCGTCGCGTTTAACTCTTATTCTTGGTCTATAATAAATCTTTCTGCGAGAAGACCTTGTACATCTAAGGTCTCGTGATCATCAACATTCTTAGGCTCGCAATTTCCATGCTCCAAGCCTACCTTACGATCCCGAAGAGCGGGTACAAAACTTCTCATAATACCATAATCGTGTTGTCTTGATCACAACAACCATTACTTACTCTATACAGACCTCATCCGTACAATTCTCTTAAGCCTACCACGTAGCTTAATATATTAACATGGTATTCCATTAAGTTTCTTAACATGACTTCTTAAGGGTCCACTGCCTTATAAGACAGTTCATCCTTCCAATCATCTCAAAATAAAACACAAGATCTTGGCGAGAATTCATTAACTGTTCCATACCTTCCCGGTATCTAGTTAGTCTTTACCAACTCCTGGTAATCTAAAATCATTCTAGGCAACACGCGTCTGACCCTCATACATAACCCCGTATAGATGTATGTCACAATATCAACTATACTATAATCATTACCAACATGGATACGCAATCCCCATAGTCCTTCTTGGGTCACTGCTGCCTTTCTCGTAGCTGCAAACAACATAACTGGTTAGGGAGGCGACCACTAACTACACACTCTATCGCGCGATCTCGGTGAGAAGAATGGAAACCAATCCTAAATGTCCTGCGACCTCCAGTTATAGATGTGGTGCTGACACACCGATAACCAAGACTCTACTAGACACGATGCAAGACACTTTCCGAGGACTAACTGCTCTGATACCACTTTTGTCACGACCTGACCCCGGGCCGCGACTAGTGCCCTGCCTGGGCACCCTTCTAATCATACAACATAATAAACTGCGAAAGATAAATAACACTCTTTTTTTTACCAAGGTCAAGCCGATAAGTCTGCCATAACATAAAAATTACTCGAAAGGGTCTACAATGTTTAACAATGTAAAAACAACTCTGTGATCCATTACGGATGAATACAGACCTCTAAGATTTGAACAAATACTATGACGGGACAAGGCCCCGCCGTACCCCTGAATATACATAAACATGACAACTTCGAAACATTAGAGTCATCTCAAAATGCTGAACCAGGATCCTAAGCTCGCGAATCCACAACTGTGTACCTAAACCTGCAGACATGACGCGGCCCGAAGAAGTCGACAACAGTAGAATATGGAGCGAAATAAAATGCGATGAAATGATCATAAGCGTACAAAAGAATGACAGGCAAGTATAAAAAGTACATACGGATCTGGCGTGTCATTACCACTTATGAACTTAATTGCACATCATTATCTTTTCCATTCCATTAAGAGTTATAACCATATCTTGCGTACATACTTAGGAGAAGTCATTAAGTTCATTACCATCTAACTTACTTATCTTTCGTAACATAATCCGACCCTTTATGGAGGGACGCATATACTACCCGGCCCAACTGGGACGCGATCAATCACACAAATATCAAAGCGTGCGTGGAATCCCATCATCGCTGATGTAACGCCCGAACCCGGGCATCATCGTGCCTTACCGGCACCCTAGTGATACAACATCGAGAAAACCAGGAAAATAAAACCACGAGTCATGAAACAAGAGATATAATAAATAAGCAGCAACCAAAACATTTGCCTTGGTATATACATAAAAACCCGACGATTATCCTTTTTACAAACCACCGCCACAAGGCTCTGGACTTAAGATTTACAATGACTATGACGGACAGGCCCCGCCATACCACGAATGTACAAGAACCTACAACTCAGAAACACATACCAAAAGATAAGCCTCGGAGAAACGGAGCTTCCCAATACGCCGAGGATCACAACTACTGTAATGAAATCATAATAGCCTAAAAAGCGAGGAGACATGTATGATAACCCAAAATACGATTACAACATAAGCGATCAAGTCGGGGACTCACGCCTCAAAGTCACCACTCAAATATAACTATGGGTCTCACGCCCACATCCATCATGTTCGCATCATGGCGCGTGCCCCGAATCTGCGTCGGTGTAGACATGTCCGTGATGCAACACATAATAACAAGGCGCGTGGCCACGTACCGGAATCTTTGCATCGGTGTAGAAATGCCCATGTAACCTCAATAACAATATCTGGGTGGTCGACCTGCGCGTGGCCACGTGCCGGAATCTTGCGTCGGTGTAGACACGTCCGTATTGCGGTAATAACCATATATCGGGTAATCAACGGCGCGTGGCCGCGTGCCGAATCTGCGTCGGTGTAGACATGTCCGTGTGACATCAGCAACAAGCGATAATCAAAATGGAAACATACGTGGAATTCTCCATCACCGCCCGCGTCAAGTAAGTTCTCAACAAGTCAACCGGCCCTCTATCGAGAGACGCGGTAACACAGAAACACCACACTTGCACAACAAAGGCTATCATCACAAGCATAGGCAAGTTTCACAACAACAAGCATAGGAAAGTTTCACCACAACAAGCATAGGCAAGTTTCACAACAACAAGCATAGGAAAGTTTCACCACAACAAGCATAGGCAAGTTTTACATCACTCAAAGCACCTTCATTTTATGCCAAAGTCCGGGTTTTAACCCTAAAGTACTACTTACATTAAACCCTTTAAAAGATCCGTTTCTTTCACATAAGTCACACAATACCCGTAGTATTAAAATAGTGACTATCTTATTAAGTAAACAAAATACTTTCCCTTTTGTAAAATCAAGTAACAACATTATCTTCCAAACGTTCCAGTTTGCCTAATTTCAAATGCCTAAGTCACTTATTTTAGAAAGGTTTCATAACTCATAGTCTTAATCTCCTTTAAAACAGTTGAGTAACATATGCCATATGTGTGAGTAGGTTATTCTTGTTTATAGCAATCTTATTACAGCAGCCATGATCTAGAAAGTGTAATATCATTTTGTCTCATCTTAGCTACATGCGGATGGAGGTTTCTCTTGGTTTTAATAATACTTCATTACTTAATACATTTTCCTTTATTAACTGCGATGGTTTGTCGATACACATTCTGATTTCCGAAATCAGTAAAACATCATTCCCTTTAAATAAAACCAAGTACTCATTACTCACGAATGAGGTTTCACACAAACATTCACATTTAAAACAAATAAGTTAAGTCTCTTATCTTATAAGATCAAGTCTCTTAACTGCTAACACCAGTAAACCATTTTTTTTACCTCTCTTAAGACATTATACCTAACTCCCCATAAAGCTAGTACAACTCTTTTTAAAACCTTTACAACCAAGTGTTACTCTTTCTTTCAAAACGATTCACAAATCTTTTGAAATACTTCAATTTCTTCATTAACACATAACAAGCCAGTTATAACCAAATCAGTTACCTTTTGAAAACCACAACCCATTTTCTCACCTACATAAAGTTGTTATAACCAACTTCCCATAAAGCCGTTATAACACTTTATGTTTTAAAGACAATCAAACCACGGTTAACACGTATGCGTCACCGTACTACATAGTTCACACATATCGTACTAGAAGAGATAGGAAGAGGTTCACATACCTCGCGACGATTATCGACAATAAGCAAAAGCTCCAAGTACTACAACGCTAGCCGCTTTCCACTCGAGTAGAATACACTACTCTTAGTACTTTCACCTATAAAGGTCACAAACGTCTATTAACCCCAAAACACAAGTTTCTATCTTTCTACGAGAAAATTCGACACCTCCCATGACATGGGCGTAAATCTCCTCCTTTATCGAGGTCGGCTACCAAGCCAACCGGGGGTTAACGTCTAACGGACGCGTACAATTCTACTACGGTAATGCTACATAAGTCTCATGTCTGACGTACTAGGTAATTACGATTCGATTCTTCTCTTTATTATCCTTCATGTGATTCTTGTTCAATTCTTTATTCTTGGGCTTAAGTCAAAAGACATTGCCACAATACTAAGTTGAGTTCTATATATAGTATACAACAACTATATATTCAACACTTATGTAATTTCCAATTCTGATAGGGACAAGATATTTACCTCGATAAGCCCAAAAATTATCCGCGTTGAATGTCGCTCCTGAGCAAGGTTTAGCTCCTCATCTGAGTGCTCCAATCGGCTCCAAACCACCCTTAGAAGTTCTCACCAACTTCTCTTGAGTACTTCACAGAACTATGCAGTTTTCCTTAGGGTTTAGTTTAGTGGCTAAAGGAAAGTATAATCGTATTTTACGGGCTTTTAAAAGTGTAACCTTGGGAATACTACAAGGTATATGGGCCAAGGTATTTGGACATAACAACAATACTTTGGAGTATTTCTATACATGAAAGGGGTATTATCTGAAACAACTAGGCTGGGGATCTACCGGCTAGCACCACTAGAGAGGGGGTGTACCCTGCCATAAGGGGAGGGAGGCTCTCGGCTGGCTCACAAGAGAGGGGAGAGGAGCTCTTGGACGAGAGTCTACAAGAGGGAGGGGAAGGGATTTATCACTTAGAACAATTTGTGGATGAAGAAAGCCTTCACTTAGATGGGTATTTATAGGTCAAGCCATGGCCAACCAATGACCAAGATCTTGCCAAGTGCATAGCAAGTGTAGGGCTAGATTTCAACCATGTGGACCTTATCCATCTACCACACAACTTGCACAAAAATATCCTACCAACTAAAGTGGTCCAAATCGTCCAAGTCAAGCCATGGTTGCCGTCGAGCCTTCGATGTGAGGGTGACACTTGTCACCCTCCCGTTGGTCCAAAATGTTTCGTCTCTCGGAAAAATCCGAAAAAATTATAAATGACATAGCCGGAATTTTCCCTACGAAAGCTGTGGAAACGTTTCGTCGAAAAACGACTCCTATCGGCACTTGTGCCCAAATTTCGAAACTTGTCAATTCTTAAGGCAAAAATTTTAATACGTACGCCCTCACGTATATACTCAGGAAATACGGGGTATAACATTCTCCCCTCCTTAGAAACATTCGTCCCGAATGTTCCTTCTCAAGACGGATTACGAAGAAGATCTTCTAACAAGTTGCCAACGCCGCGCCTGGCCACGAACTAACGCACGTACTCTTCCTTAAGGCCATTCCCGGCCTTCGCGATCTGCTTCTGGTCGAACATATCCACGAACTCATACGATGGTCATCAAAACTTGGGCCTAACACCCTGGTGACCCTACCTCCTGGCGGGACCACCCAGAGCTGACCCCACCTCAATCCGGACTACGGGTTGACACGCAACACGCCCTCAACCCGTCCCTTCGTCACGCCAACTCTCTAGTTTCTTGATCCGAACAATCTTACCTCTACAGGTCATGAAAGCTACCCCTTCCATTTCACACTACCCAGGGACTTACCCTTTTCACTAACCAGGTTTCTAAATCACATTTTAGCACAAAGCTATCCAAACATAACACTTAACACATCATTAACATCAATACATACAAGTATCTACAGGGTTAAGGATATACCTGAAACTAGGCGGTTCAAGGACCGCTAAGCGGAACTTCCACCGCGACCTCTACAGTGGCCCAATCGCTCTAGTAGTCTGTGCTATCTACCAGCGCTACCCACGGTGGACAGTCTCTCGTCATATGGCCTGTTGTCGCAAGAATAACAAGCTCCTTGGTACTACGACACTCCCGAAATGCGGTCTACTACATCGACCACCGAGGTAGGGTGGCATCAGCCAACACCCCTACTCGCGAACATCGAAACACAGGAGCCACGACGCTCCTGAATATCGAGGTCGAAAGGCTGCGGAGGACCACTCTGCAATGGCGGAGGTACATAACTAATCTCTTCTTGAGGCGGTCCGCCTCGAAAGTCGCCAAAATATCCGGCCGTCTTGGCCTTCCTGTGGCGGTCCGCTGCGTCGATCTGCGCTCTCGCACCCAGTGCGTGAGCACGAATGCGGGCAATGTCGTGCCGGTGAAGAAACACCGAACAACTCTGCTAGGTAATCGTGAGCCACGAAACATATCGGTGCACTCGATCCTCCATACTAGCTACTAATGCGAGAACATCTAAGACGATAGTCGAACTCCACATTGTACTCCGGTATGCGCTGGATTACGCCTCACATCAAAAATCACAGCCGGCGAGCCCTCCTCGTTTGTGGAGGCAAGAAATGTGCCGAAGGCCCCGAAAACTTCGTCCCAACGGCTGGAAGTGCATGCTCTCCCGGGAAAGCTCCGCGAGTCAAACCAATCGGCTGCGGTATCACGCGGCCGATGCGAACAAATATCACGACTCGATCTCGAAGCCTTGATCACCGCGTGATCCTCTGCGGCGGATGAACTCCTGCGGATCATCCTCCGACCTCGACCAGTAAAACTCGGCGGGCTACAACTAAGGAAATCCGTAGCCTCAGTATGCGCCTCGGGTGCCGCTACAGTCTTCTTTGGGCCAGGCTGCTGAATCGTCCGGCCTATCTCATGTCGCCTGACCACGGTCGATAAGCGGGCCGTCTCGCGTGACCCGTCTCCGCTCGGTGTGGGGTGGAGGCTCAGTCTTGTAGTCTCGGCACCACTGCTGCGACTCTAAGCTTCTTTGGTCTTTGGCGGCGTCGCAAAACTTCGCCGTCTGAAGCACTACCTCAGTCTTGGCCGGGCTGCGCCCTCGTACTCCTCTGAATCCACTAGCGACTCCTCCGCCTTGCCGCCCCGGGCCACTGGTTGCCTTTCGCAGGCATAGCGGTAAAAGCGAAACACGTCGGAGGGTCGACTTACAACACGACTCTAAGGCACGATCTCGAATGAGAAGAATGGAAACCAATCCTAAATGTCCTATAGCCTCACGATTATAGATGTGGTGCCTGACACAGATAATCAAGACTACTAGAACGATGCGTAGACACTTTCAGGACTAAGCGCTCGATACCACTTTGTAACGCCCGAACCGGGCGTTCGGTGCCTTACCGGGCACCCTGGTGATACAACATCGAGAGAAAACGGCGGAAAATAAAACACGAGTCATGAAACAAGAGATATAATAAATAAGCAGGCCAACCAAAGCGATTTGCCTTGGTATATACATAAAAACCGACGATTATCCTTTACAAACCACCTGGCAGTGATTACTACAGACCTAAGATTTACAATGACTATGGCGGGGCGGGGCCCGTACACGAATGTACAAGAACCTACAACTCGAGGAAACACATACAAAAGATAAGCCTCGGAGAAAGCGGAGCTTCCCGTCTGTTGGCGTGATCCTATGGCGAGGATCACGGCCGATGTACCTCTACTGCGGCGTGACGCGGCCCGAAGGAGGTCGATCTAACAGTACAGTATGTGAAGCCCATCGACTCGTAAATGAAATCATAATAGCCTAAGCGGGAGACATGTATGATAACCCAAAATCTGATTACATAAAAGCGATCAAATCGAGGACTCGCGCCTCAAAGTCACCACTCAAATATAACTATGGGTCTCACGCCCACAACATCCATCATGTTCGCGTCATGGCGCGTGCCGGAATCTTGCGCCGGTGTAGGCATGTCCGTGATGCAACAATAATAACAAGGCGCGTGGCCACGTACCGAATCTTTGCGTCGGTGTAGGCATGCCCGTATAACCTCGATATGATATCTTGGGTGGTCGACCTGCGCGTGGCCGCATGCCGGAATCTTTGCGTCGGTGTAGACGCGTCTATGTTGCGATAATAACCATATATCGGGTAATCAACCGACGCGGCCGCGTGCCGGAATCTTGCGTCGGTGTAGACATGTCCATGTGGCGTCAACGACAAGACGATAATCAAAATGGAAACATGCGGTGGAATTCTCCATCGCGCCGACGCGTCGAGTAAGTTCTCGACAAGTTAAGGCCTCTATCGAGGCGCGGTAACACGAAACACCACACTTGCACAACAAAGGCTATCATCACAAGCATAGGCAAGTTTCGCGACAAGCATAGGAAAGTTTCACCACAAGCATAGGCAAGTTTCGCAACAAGCGTAGGAAAGTTTCACCACGACAAGCATGGCAAGTTTTACATCACTCAAAGTACGCCGTTTTATGCCAAAGTCGGGTTTTAACCTAAAGTACTACTTACATTAAACCGCTTTAAAAGATCCGTTTCTTTCACATAAGTCGCTGATACGTAGTATTAAAATAGTGACTATCTTATTAAGTAAACAAAATACTTTCCTTTTGTAAAATCAAGTAACAACATTATCTTCCAAGCGTTCGGTTTGCCTAATTTCAAATGCCTAAGTCACTTATTTTAGAAAGGTTTCATAACTTCATAGTCTTAATCTCCTTTAAAGCGGTTGAGTAACATATGCCATATGTGAGTAGGTTATTCTTGTTTATAGCAATCTTATTACAATGACCGTGATCTAGAAAGTGTAATATCATTTTGTCTCGTCTTAGCACATGCGGATGGAGGTTTCTCTTGGTTTTAATAATCTTCATTACTTAATACATTTTCCTTTATTAACGCTGCGGTGGTTTGTCGATACACATTACGATTTCCGAAATCGGTAAAACATCATTCACTTTAAATAAAACCAAGTACTCATTACTCATGAATGAGGTTTCACACAAACATTCACATTTAAAACAAATAAGTTAAGTCTCTTATCTTATAAGATCAAGTCTCTTAGCTGCTAACACTTGATAAACCATTTTTTACCTCTCTTAAGACATTATACCTAACTCCCCATAAAGCTAGTACAACTCTTTTAAAACCTTTACAACGAGTGTTACTCTTTCTTTCAAAGCGATTCACAAATCTTTTGAAATACTTTAATTTCTTCATTAACACATAACAAGCGATTATAACCAAATCGATTACCTTTTGAAAACCACAACCCATTTTCACTTACATAAAGTTGTTATAACCAACTTCCCATAAAGCCGTTATAACACTTTATGTTTTAAAGACAATCAAACACGATTAACACGTATGCGTCACCGTACTACATAGTTCACACATATCATGCTAGAAGAGATAGGAAGAGGTTCGCGTACCTCGACGATTATCGACAATAAGCAAAAAGCTCCAAGTACTACAACGCGCTGGCCCTTTCCACTCGCCGGTAGAATCGCTACTCTTAGTACTTTCACTATAAAGGTCACAAGCGTCTATTAACCCCAAAACACAAGTTTCTATCTTTCTACGAAAATTGGCGACCTCTCACGCGGCGTAAATCTCCTCGCTTTATCGAGGTCGGCTACGAAGCCAACGAGGGGTTAACACGTCTAACCGGGCCAGCGTCTGATTCTACTACATGATGCTACATAAGTCTCATGTCTGAATAGAGTAATTACGATTCGATTCTTCTCTTTATTATCCTTACATGTGATTCTTGTTCAATTCTTTATTCTTGGGCTTAAGTCAAAAGACATTGCCACAATACTAAGTTCAGTTCTATATATAGTATACAACAACTATATATTCAACACTTATGTAATTTCCAATTCTGATAGGGGACAAGATATTTACCTCGATAAGCCCAAAATTATCAGAGTTTAATGCCGCTCACGAGCAAGGTTTAGCTCATCCTCCAAGTGCTCGATCCGCTCGAACAACCCTTAGAAGTTCTAACCAACTTCTCTTAAGTACTTGAAACAACAATGAAGATTTCCTTAGGGTTTCGTTTAGTGGCTAAAGGAAAGTATAATCGTATTTTACGGGCTTTTAAAAGTGTAACCTTGGGAATCTTACAAGGTATATGGGCAGGTATTTGGACATAACAACAATACTTTGGAGTATTTCTATACCTGAGGGGTATTATCACGAAAACAACTAGGCTAGGGGTACCATGCTAACACCACTAGAGAGGGGGTGTACCCTCGGCTGGGGAGGAGGCTCTCGGCTGGCTCACAAGAGAGGGGAGAGGAGCTCTTGGGCGAGAGTCTACAAGAGGAGGAAGGGATTTATCACTTAGAACAATTTGTGGATGAAGAAAGCCTTCACTTAGAGGGTATTTATAGGTCGAGCCATGGCCAACCAATGGCCAAGATCTTGCCAAGTGCATAGCAAGTGTAGGGCTAGATTTCAACCGTGTGGACCTTATCCCTCTACCACACAACTTGCACAAAATATCCTCCCAACGAAAGTGGTCCAAATCGTCGAAGTCAAGCCATGGTTGCCGTCGAGCCTTCCAATGTGAGGTGACACTTGTCACCCTCCGTTGATCCAAAATGTTCGTCTCTCGGAAAAATCCGCAAAAATTATAAATGACATAGCGGAATTTTCCCTACGAAAAGCTGTGGAAAGCGTTTAAATCGAAAAACGACTCCTATCGGCACTTGTGCCCAAATTTCGAAACTTGTCAATTCTTAAGGCAAAATTTTTTTAATACGTACGCCCTCACGTATATACTCAGGAAATACGGGGTATAACAGCCGACAACTATAAGTGTAAAATATAACCATGTGATGCGCCCGTGGCATCCCACCTCACTTTCGGCGTACACATACATAATACATATATATATCTCCTGCCCGTGGAATACGACATCACTATGCCGGTATAAGTGTAACATATAACCATGTAGCGCTCAGTGGCATCTTACCTCCTTTGTCGTCTACATATACATATATATATATATATATATATATATATATATATATAACGCGCGCGTGCCGGAATCCTCATCGTATAAGCGTGGCCATAACGTGCCTCGGCGTCCTCATCGTAGGTGCGGTCTTCGTGGGGAGCTAGCCCATGGAGTAATAATATAACATGCCCGGAATCCTCATCGTAGATGCATGTCTTCAGGAGCTAGCCCGTGGAGTAATAGTCGCATAGCATGGTCGCGTGCCGGAATCCGTCATCGTATAAGCGTGGCGTGGGTAATAAAAAATCAGAATCTAACGTCTCACGTCACGTGCCGGAATCCCACGTCGTATAAGCATGTCGAGGATCGATCATAATGGAAGCATGCGTGGAATCCGTCAGCCGATGCGTCGCCCAAGTAAACTTACAACAAGACAGTCGGCCCTCCAACTGAGAGACACGACAACATAGACATATAATACTTGCACTCAAAGCTATCACAAGCAAGCATAGGCAAGTTCATTAAACCTTTAGACTTCCATTTTTATAAACTCATGGCACTTTATTTTCACACATAAAAATCCGGGAATTTAACCCAAAGTACTACGTGCTTACATTCTTTTCAAAAGACTCCTTTTCATATAAAACCCCAAGATACTAACACCCGTAGTATCAAGGCTTGTTTACATTTTACATAAGTCACTACACTTTTAGAAATACATTTTAAACCAAATCAAGTGACTTATTTCCTTAAAACTTAAGCAATTGATGCTTTTAAATCCATTTGTCTTTCTTTATTTCAAAACATTTATCATTACTTAGAGTAAACCACTCTTAACTTTCCATAAAGCTATTATAACCTACTTCCCATAAAGTCGTTATACTAACTTTATACTTTAGGCAAATACATTCTTTTTATAACCAAGAGACTTATACTTTCAAAATACTTCAAGTCTCTTATCTTTTAGAATCAAGTTTCGTAGTTCATAGTCTTAACACTTCATAACCTAAACTCTTTAATTTAAGCAACATATGCCTTATATGTGTGAATAGGTTATACTTGTTTATACTGATCTCATTAAAGCGACCATGATCTAGAAAATGTAATACAATTTTGTCTTATCTTAGCTTCTATGCAGATGGAGAATTCTACTTGTTTTAATATAATTATCGTCATTACATTTTCCTTTATTAACGCTGCAATGGCTCGTTCGATACTTATTCTCATTCGTGCCGTAAATTAGCCAAGTCAACTTGGCTCCAAATACCTCCTAACGACTCTTACCAACATCCCCCATAAGACTTGGTAAGAACATATGATAACTCAGACATAACCTTTACATAGAGTAAATCAACATACATACTTCTTAACTTCTAAGAGTAGAAGGAAACATGAAATAATACCACATGTACATTCCATACATAGAATCATGTCAAAAGAAGGAAGAGGTTCACATACCTCGCGACGATTATCGACAAATAGCAAAATGCTCCGAAGTACTTCAACCTTGATAGTTATTCCATCCTTCAAGTAGAATATGCTACTCGTATTACTTCAACCTATGATGGTCATAAAACGTCTATTAACCTCTAGCTTCGAACATAGAATATTCTAAGTATAAGGTCACTATATTCTACGGAAAATCGGGCAGCACTTCCTTTGTTTCTACATACTTTGCCACCTTTTTCAAGGCCGAATTCAATAACCAAACGCCACATTTAAGGCTCAAACAATTCAGCAAATACAAAGGGGATTACACGCCCTACAATACGTGTAAAATTCCGCCCCACAAATTAATACGAAACTAGTTCCATAATTAAAGCCATTCTCGGCTAGCATAAACAACAACTCAAAGTCTTTTCCAATTCTTTTCCAATCCAAGTTCTTAGGTCAACATGTTATATAGACATAAACAACTTCAACAACTACAATTTCCTTCAATATATAACATGTGACGACTTATACTTATAATCAACTTGAATTGTAATCTTAAGGCTAAACATACTAGTTTCGGATTAGGGTTCCAATATCCCTAACACTTATCAACTTCATGCTAGCAACATGTAAAGCTAACAACAATATATAAAATCTTGTAACACTTTTAAGAGACAAGATTATTACCTCAACGAATCTTAATCCAACTCCAAATCTGAAGTCGCTCCCTAGCAACTTAGAGCCTCTTCAAGACACTTCAATCCGCTACTTGAGACCCTTAGAACAATACCAACAACTTTCTTTCTATCTTCCAAACAAAACCTAGTAAAGCAACTAGGTTTTCACCTTGCGACTAATACGAAAACTATCTTTTTCCGGGATTTTTCTATTGAGATACACTTACAATACACTCATGAACCTTGGTTTAAAGTGTAGAGCTTAATGGACAAGAAACAAAAAAAAATTCTTTTCTTCCCTTAGTGAACCCGAGAGCATTCATGGCTAAGCTCAAAGTTTCTTGAAATTTTTTCTAAGTGTGAAGAGTTGTCTTGCATTAGGGTACTATATAAAACACAATGGAGGGTCAAGATATCAACTTATGTGTGGCTAGGATGAAGGGCATTAAATAATAATCCAAGTGGCAAGTTGACTTGGTCAACAATCTCAAGCTAGCAAGACTTTGTTCATCTTCAATGGTCAATGACCATTTTACCCTTAAATAAATTACGTGTCGCCCTCCCATTCGTCCATAAAATTACGTAACCCTCGCGGGCCCCACAAACGTAAAATTCCTCGGGTGTGCCCCACACGACCAAATCCGTAAAATTAAATTTCCAAAATGATAATAAGTTCCATACTCTTCAATTAATGCATTTTGAGAATCTAATTCTCACCAACGAACATTTTTCCTTTCCGACGTTCAGAAGATTTTCCGTCGGAAAAACAATTCTTCCTTTCGTACCCTTTTCAAGTCTTATGTTCCTTACGTACATTCTCTTAAACATGTCCTGGACTTACGGGGTGTAACACTTGGCCATCCTCAATTATGGTCAAATGACCATTTTATCCATGTCAATTTCGTCCAAGACCACTAAGGGGGTGACACGTGTCGCCCTCCCGTTCGTTGCAATATTTCGTTTTCCGACAATTCCATAATTCCGATAAATTGTTACTAGTCTCAAATCTTAACACTTTTGAGTTCTTACGTACGTTCTTATAAACATGTCCTAGAATTTACGGGGTGTAACATTTTCAATCCAAGTTGTTTAGTCTAACATGTTATATAGCCGCAATCGATTATAACAACTACAATCTTCTATTAGATAACATGCGACGATTATAACTATCGACCAAATTGTATTTCAATTTCAATGGCTAACAAGGTCATTCTCGGATTTAGGCTTCCAATATCCATAACACTTATAAATCTCCAATACATATATCTCATGCTTGTTAAAATGTATAACTACAACAACATGAAATCTTATAACACTAAGAGGACAAGATTGTTACCTTGACAAGCCTTAATCCAACCCCAAGATTCAAAGTCGCTCCTTAGAAACTTAGCTCCTTTCCTTCACGCTCCAATTCGCTATTTGAAGCCTTTAGAAGTTCACAAACAACTTTCCTTAAATTTCCACACAAAACTATGAAAACGACTTAGGTTTTCACCTTGCGACTAATGTAAAAATGAAGCTTTTCCGGGATCTTTCTATTGAGATATCCTTACAATACCCTTAGGAACCTTGGTTTAATGTTTTGGGATTATTGAACCACAAACGCAAATTTTTGTCTTTCAAATGGAGCCTAACCCGAGAGCTCAAGAACAATATTTTCTTGAAATTTTTTCTAAGTGTTGAGCTAGTTTTGCTACTTAGGATGATTATATAATGCAATGGAGGGTCTAGATTAAACCATTTGTGTGGCTTGGATGAATTTCATTTAAAAAGATCTAGTCAAGTGGCTCATTGACTTAGTCAAATATATCAAGCTCTAGCTTAGCAAGACTTGATCATCTAAGCTTTGGTCAAATGACCACTTTGCCCTTGGTCCATTTCGACCAAGACCATGCTAGGGGGGTGACATGTGTCACCCTCCCATTCGTCGTAATATTTCGTTTCCTGACATTTCCATAATTCCGATAAATTCTACAAGTCTCAAATCTTAACGTCCTGATTTCATACGTACGTTCTTATATACATGTCCTGAGATTACGGGGTGTAACATTCTTCCCCCCTTAGAAACATTCGTCCCCGAATGTTCTTTCGGAGTCAATATTATTAGAGAGCGGCATAGTCTCCTTTAACTACGCCAACATCCCAAATTATGCCACACACGGCCACATAACAACACTTAAGCAAAAACGTCAAGTAAAACTAACAAGTAAGGGAAAAGGATTACCTGAAGGTGTAGGGAATAAGTGAGGATACTTATTCATCATGTCCTCCTCTGCTTCCTAAGTCATATCCTCTCTATTATCATTCCGCCACAAGACATTGACGGAAGCCACATCCTTGGTCCGCAGTCGCCTAACCTGGCGATCGAGTATCTCTATGGGACTCTCCTCATACGATAATGCCTCTGTCATCTGGACCTCGCTAGCTGGGAAAACTCTCGATGGATCTCCGATACACTTCCGCAAGATAGAAACATGAAAGACCGGATGTACTGCCTCTAAATCTGATGGCAGATCCAACTCATAGGAAACCTTGCCTACTCTACAGATGATCTGGTAAGGCCCAATGTACCTTGGGCTAAATTTCCCCTTCTTTCTGAACCTCATCACACCCTTCATGGGTGATATCTTCAAGAAGACCCAATCGTCAACCTGAAACTCCAAATGTCGACGATGATTATCTGCATAAGACTTCAGGCGACTCTGAGTTGCTAACAGTCTCTCCTGGATAAGTTTCACCTTATCCACAACTCTTGAATCAAGTGCAGGCCAACTAATCTGAACCTCGCCACGTCGAACCAACCAATCGGCGACCCACACTTCCGCCATACAAAGCCTCATATGGCGCCATCTGAATGCTAGAATGGTAGTTTTGTTATAAGCAAACTCAACAAGAGGCAAATAATCCTCGACTACCCCGAAATCAATAACACGGGCCATGACATATCTTGAGTGTGCGGATAATGCGCTCTGCGCACGCGTGGTCACGAGGTGAAGCAGCGATCGAGACTCACTTGTGTCCCTAACCCTTACGGAAAGACCTCGAAGTTAGCCGTAACCGGGTTCCTCGCATGCGATATAATAGATATAGAAACTCGTGCGATCTCACAATCTCACGATATACAATCAGCATAATCATCATGAATCGTAGTCTGGTGGAAGAAAGTGGGTTGATTTCGTCACTGTCTCTGATAACCGGATGGAATCACACTTCTCACGAGTGCGAGGTAACCACGTAACAAAATCCATGTTGATCACCTCCCACTTCCGTCGGAATATCAATCGCTGCAATAGCCCACCCACGGTGCTCAACCTTGACTGGCGACGGTCCGGACATCGAGCCATAAACCCGCCACGTCCTCTTGGGCCATCCCACCAATACATACATGCGAGGTCATGGTACATCTTAGTCGACCGGATGAATAGAGTAACGAGCATTGTGTGCCTCACGAATCTGGCGGCGAAGTCTGCAATATCGGGAACACACAATCGCCCTCGAATCTTAGCACCCGTGGTACATCAAATAAACTTTTCTCCTCTCGAAGCCGTATCTCGATACCGTATCGAGCGGATCCTCATATTGTCGCCTCTTCACCTCGCCGGCGATGGAAGACTCGGCAACCTCTCGAACCGTACCCGCTATCATCGGTATCGACCAATCGAACCCCAGGCTTGCCGACATGGATCTCGGACCGTATCTGTCTATCTAGTTGTACCTCTGGACTCCCCATAGACCTACGACTCGGGCATCCGCAACCAGCGTTGGGTTTTCGGATGGTATAGGATATCAACATCATAATCCTTGACTCTAACCACCGTCTCGGAAGTTCAGTTCCTGCATGCGAAGATGTCTTGGAGGCTCTTGTGGTCTGTATGAATATCCACATGAACCCCGTATAAATAATGTCTCCAAATCTTCAAGGCATGAATAACTGCGGCCAACTCTAAGTCGTGCGTAGGGTAATTCATCTCATGCTTCAGTAGCTGCCGAGAAGCATAGGCTATAACCTTGACGTGCTGCATCAATACGCACCCTAGCCCAATACCCGAGGCATCACAATAAATCACGTAGCCCTCTAACCCCTCGGGAAGAGTAAGAACTAGAGCCATCGTCAACTTTTCCTTTAGTAATTGGAAGCTCTTCTCACAAGCTTCTGTCCACTGGAACTTAGCTTCTTTCTGAGTCAGCCTAGTCAATGGTGCTGATATCGAAGCGAACTGCTCCACAAACCTACGATAATAACTGCCCGATACTGAAGGCTGCGCACCTCCGTCGGAGTAGTAGGTCTCGGCCAAGTCTTGACCGCCTCAATCTTTGATGTATCAACCTGAACACCGTTAGCCCCGATAATATGCCCCAAGAATGTCACTGAGTCCAACCAAAACTCACACTTGGAGAACTTGGCGTACAACTGCCGGCTCCGGAGGACCCCAAGTACCTTCCTCAAGTGATCTGCATGCTCCTGCTCTGTGCGAGAATAAATCAGGATGTCATTAATGAATACTATAACAAACGTATCCAAAAATAGCTTGAACACCCGGTTCATCAAATCCATAAATACCGCTAGAGCGTTAGTTAAACCGAAAGACATCACCCTGAACTCATAGTGCCCATACCGGGTCCTGAATGCAGTCTTCGGGATATATGCCTCCTAACTACTTTTGATGATAAGCGACCGCATGTCTATCTTGGAGAAACACCTCGCACCCTGCAACTGGTCAAACAAATCATCAATCCTGTGGAGGGGGTATCTATTCTTGATGGTTACCTTATTAAGCTTCCTGTAGTTAACACACATACGCAACGTCCCATCCTTATTTTTAACAAACAAAACCGGCGCTCCCCAGGGAGAAATACTAGGCCTAATAAAGCATTTTTCCAGCAAATCTTTCAGCTGGTCCTTCAACTCCCTCAACTCTGCATGTGCCATTCGGTACGGCGAAATAGATATAGGTCGGGTGTCTGGCAGCACATCAATACAAAACTCAATCTCCCTCTCGGGAGAAATACCTGGGACATCATCTGGGAATACATCCGGAAACTCTCTAACCACCGGAATCGATGAAGAAGCGAACCTCGGCCTGCGTGAATACGAACGGATGATAGATGTACCACTTCTGAACCATCTTCCTAGCCTTGAGGTAATAAATAAACATACCACTCAGCGACGCTGTATTGCCCTTCCACTCGATAACCGGCTCACCGGGAAACTGGAATCGGACCAATCTGTCTCAACAGTCAACGTTGGCATAACAAGAAGCCAACCAGTCCATACCCATAATGACGTCAAAATCTGTCATCTCCAACTCTATCAAGTCTGCTAGGTCCGACGGCGTATATAAACACCGGGCAATCTTTGTACACCATTCGGCTAACAACGAATCACCATCGCGTAGCTTCCTCAAAAGGCTCTATCGACACGACTCTATCCCTATTCTACCATGATAAGAGGGACACATAGGACAAGGTAGAACACGGATCTATCAAGCATAGCGTCATCATGAAATCAATAATGTAACTGTGACGACATTCGGGGAAGCCTCCTGATCTTGTCGGCTGGCTAAGGAATATATGCGGTTCTGTGGACCGCTAGAACTAGGACCTCCACCACGACCTCTATCGCGGCCTGCCGACCCGTGAATACCCTGCCCTCCGGGGCGCATACTCACAGAAGATGAAGACCCGACAACTGATCATGTAGGCTGAATCATACCACCCATGTTGTCTCTGGTCGGATAATCTCTCTTCAAATGGCCCTGCTGGCCGCAAGAGTAACAAGCTCCTAGGGAAATACGACACTCCCCACGATGGGACCTACCACATCGACCATACTGAGGTAAAGGTGGCCTCATCTGAGTAGAACCCCGGTTCCCCTGGGAAATCGAAGCCCTGAAGCTCTGACCTTCTCCTGAATAACTTGTGATCAAACCTCCGCTAGAAAGGGAAGGAGCACTGCATGGTGAAATGTAGACACGGCTTTGCTTTGAGGTTGTCCGCCTCGAAAGTTACCCTGTAACTCTGTCGTCCTGGTCCTCTTGGAAAATGCCATTCCTTTTTCGTTGGGGGTCACAATCTTCCTTATTTGGTCAATTCTGCGTGTTGGCCTCGTCTGTTGGTCCTCTCTCTATCATCCTCGATCCGCGCATATGTGTCATCCCGGAAATATCCATACTGTTGAAGGGCCACTCGCAGCATCTGTAATCATATAACGGTCTAGCCCCATCACATAGCGGTGAACTCTGTCCACCATGTCAGCCCCAATAGTGATCGCATACCTTGCTAACGAGTCAAACTCCAGGTTGTACTCTTTGATATTCCTCCCACTCTATCTCAATGTCAAGAACCTATCCACGCGGGCTCTCCTCATCTCAGGAGGCAAAAAGTGATCAAGGAAGGCCTCTGCGAACTCATCCCAAATAGCTGGAAGAGCACTCACACCACTAGAAAGCTCCCATGACTTAAACCAGTTCAACGCAATATCGCGTAACTGGTAAGAAGCTAACACAACTGACTCTATCTTTGAGGCCCTAAGCACATGCATAGTCCGTTGTACCTGCCGAATGAACTCTTGAGGATCATCCTCAGATCTCGAACCATAGAACTCGAGTGGATTACAACCCCGAAAATCCAGAATCCTCAAACTGTCGACTCTAGGGTTAGCTACCTGCTCCTGTCGGCGCTGCCCTTCCACTATGCTAGTCAATAACCTGATATGCTCTCCATAATCCCTATACTCTGCCCCTGGCTGTGGAACTGGAGGCTCAAGTATCGGAACCTCTGGAGCTACGACCGCCTTCGGATCCTCTAATACTGTCGGCGTGACTGAACTCGCCGACCGGCCCACATCCTCAGGCATAGTATGGGCCCGAGTCCTAGTAACCCTCTGTGAACCACTAGCGACTCGCATTGCTGCCTTGCCTCTGGACCACCGGTCTTCCGTGGAGGCATAAGCGATACATAAGAATAAGTCGAGAGGATTCAACCTAATAAGGCATTTCTTTGCACGATTTGGAGAGAAGAATGAAACCAATCCTAAGCGTCTGTGACCTCCTAATTATAGATGTGGTGCACAACACACCGTTAATCAAGACTCTACTAGACACGATCTGTAGACACTTTCCATGGACTAACTGCTCTGATACCACGTTTGTCACGACCCGGGCCCGCGATGCGATGCCCTAGGCGGCACTGCACGGTATACATCATAGAATAGCAGCGGAACATACATAAACTCATAAAATACTTAGACAGTAAATATCAACAGGCTAGCCGATAAGGCCACCTTCCGTGAAATATACATAACCCAAAATAAAACAGTTACATCTTTGTTCTTACAACTCAATCCACAAGATATGACTACAGACCTCTAAGATTAACAACTGTGACGGGACAGGGCCCCGTCATACCTCTGAATGTACATAAATCTACAACATCAGGGAAACTGTACCAAAAGACAAGCCTCCGGAGAAATGAAGCTTCTAACAACTGATCAGTGATCCTAAGAATAAGGATCCACCACATGCTTACCCCTACCTACGGCATGAACGCAGCCCCCGAGGAAAGAGGGTCAGTACAACTGTTACACCCCGTAATTCCAGGACATGTGTCTAAGAGAATGTACGTGAGAAGATACGACTTTAAGTTTGAAACGAAAGAAAGAATTGTTTTCCAAAGGGAAAAGTCTTCCGAACCTCGAGAAAGATTAATGTTTGTAAATTGAGACTCATAAAATTTATCGGAATTATGGAAATGTCGGGAAACGAAGTATATGGACGAATGGGAGGGCGACACGTGTCACCCCCCCTACATAGGCATGGACGAAAATGGACATGGAATTGGTCAATTCTTGAACAAGCCAAGGCTTGACATATTTGACTTAGTCAACTAGCCCACTTGACATTAGATCTTTTAACCCCAATGAATCTAGACCACACAAGTGTTATAATCTTGACCATTGGAAGTATTATATTATCACACTAGTAGCAAGACAAGTCCTACACTTAGAGAAATATTTGCAAAACTTTAGGTGCTCATTATATTGCTCTCGGCTTTGTGCATGATTGAACAAGAAAAAATTTCGTTTGTGGTTCAATAATCCCAATACTTTAAACCAAGGTTCCTAAGGGTATTGTAAGGATATCTCAATAGAAAGATCCCGTAAAAACGACGTTTTCACGTTAGTCGCAAGGCGAAAACCTAAGGTGTTCTTCAACTTTGAAGATGGAACTTGAAGAGGAGTTCTTCATGAGCTTCTAAGGAGTGCTTGGAGCGTATTGGAACATAATAAGAGGAGCTAAAAGTTGCTAAGGATCGACTTTTACGCTTGGACATTATTAGGGCTTATTGAGGTAAAATCTTCGTCTTTTTAATGTAATTGAAGATTACATGTTATAGTAGTTAAGAAATGATCATGTGGTATATATAATGAAGTTTGAAAAGATTTGGATCATGTTGACATGTTAAAAACCGAAAATGGACAAGTTAGCCATTTATGTTATAATCAATTTGGTAGATAGTTACAATCGTCGCATGTTAAGGAAGAAATGATTTATAGTTGTTGTAATTGTTATTATGTATATAACATGTTGGAATAACAACTTGGACTAAAAAGGAATTGAACGGAAATTGACATTGTTATGGATATTTGTTATTGCCGAGAATGTGCCTTAAGGAATGGACAGTTTTATATTGATTGTGGGGCTGAATTTTACACGTCCTTTTAGGTGTATAATCCCCTTTGTATTTCTGAATTGTTGGGCCTTAAATGTGGCGTTTGGTTATTGATTTTCGGGCCTTGAAAAAGGTGGAAAAGTACGTAGAAACAAAGGAAGTGCTGCCCGATTTTCCGTAGAATAAGAGTCCTTATACTTAGAAATATTCTACGTTGAAAGCTAGAAGTTGATAGGCGTATTATGGTCATTATAGGTTGGCATTCTACGTGCGGCAAATTCAAGATAGCAAGTGGATTAAGCCGAAGAGGTATGTGAACTCTTCTTATCTCTTGAGCATGAATCTTATGAAATGTATAGTACGGTAGACGTACGTGTTTTAACACGGTTTCATTTTGGTATCCTTGTATGGATTTTCGAAAGTGTAGTAACTCATTTTCAAAGAAGTATATGATACTTGACTTGAAAAGTATAGAATACTTGATTTGGGAAAAACATTGTTAACTTGATATTCTAAGTTAAGAAACTAGAGTTCTAAGGTTAAGAGACTTGAAGTATTTTGAAAGTTATGTAACTTGATTTGAAAGTATAAGTCTCTTGGTTATAAAAAGAATGAATCTTTCTAAGACATAAAGAGTTATAACGGCTTTATGAGAAGTTAGTTATGACGGCTTTATGAAAGGTTAAAGATGTCTTAAGTTTCGAAAGCATAAAGTTAGTATAACGGCTTTATGGGAAGTTGGTTATAACAACTTTATGGAGGGTTTAAAGAATGGTTTTCTCTAGTAATGTAAACAAAGAAATGACTTGAAATAAAGAAGGGCAATTTGATTTAACGGTATCAATTGCTTAAAGTTCTAAAGTAAGGGTCACTTGATTTAGGAGCCTAGAAATGTATTTCTAAAAATGTAGTGACTTGTTTGAAATGTAGACATACCTTGATACTATGGGTGTTAGCATCTTGGGGTTTTATATAGAAAGGAGTTGTCACGACCCGAACCCGTGCCCGTGACTGGTGCCTTACCCGGGCACCCAAGTAGACATACATCAGAGTAATCAACGGTATATAAAACAAGACATGAAATAATATGAAGTGAGAAACAGTTTATCTGAGAAAAGTTGCCTTTCGGCATATATATATAAACTTGAACCCGAACAGTTACATCCCTTTTACAAACTCTGCCCACAACAGTACTACAAACCTCTAAGAATGGTATAACCATAATGACGGGACAGGGCCCCGCCATACCCCTGAATGTAAGTACCTACAACGACAGGGGACTATACGGTTGATAAGCCTCGGAGAAGCGGAGCTTCCCAAACGGCTGTGACCACATGGCGAGATCAACAGGTGTACCTCTACTGCGGCATGAGCGCGGCCGAAGGAGGTCGATTACAGTACCAAGTATGTGAAATCGAAAATCAGTAAATGAAATCATAATAGTCTATATAAAGCAGAAGACATATATGATAACCAATTTACGATACACGATATATAGCGATCATGTCAAGTCGGGGACTCACGCCTTAAAGTCATCACTCAAATATAACCATGGGTCATGCCCACAATATCAATCATGCGTGGAATTCCTTCCTCATCGCCGTGATCCATGATATAAAAACACCAAGGAATACACATGAACACCGAGTCCGCTGTGTCATAATAAAACCGTCTTGGGTAAATCACGAAGGCATAGCCGACTACTAAAACCAGCAGTACCAACAATGCCATAAAGCGTATCCACGAGGTCTTTCTAGACCGCCACGTGATCAAAGCCGCCACTCGCGCGATGTATCGATGTGCGCGTCTAATCCTGGAACTTCCCTGACTCGCGTAGGCGCGTGAGGTATTCCCGCGTCGGGTAGCTACTCCGGCGTAATCTGGACTCGTAGTCCGCGTAGGCCACATAGACCGCGTGAGGTATTCCCGCACACTAACACGGAACTCGTAGCTCGCGTAGGTCCCTGGACCCGTGAGGTATTCTCGAATCATAGTCACATCATTGCACGAGGTATACCTCGCGTCGAGCGACTTAACCCCGGTATAACATGTCAAGAGGTGAGTGGTACAATACTATCATAACGACTTATCGTTAAACCACATAAGCACAACGAGGAAAACCCCCTTACACAACCATCACAAGACACTAACACATGTAGCATCCTAACATGTTTACTTATCAAATCAACAAGAAAGTATTACAAGGCTATCACAAACCAACATAGTCAAGTTATTCACACAAGGTACTTTCTATTTTATGCCAACAAGTTCGAGTTTTTATCCCCAAAGTACTTCATACATTATCTCTTTAAAAAGATCCTGTTTCTTTCACAAGAGTCACACGATACCCGTAGTATTAAAATAGAGTGACTATCTTTTTAAGTAAACCAAAACAATTTCCCTTTTTAAAGACAAGTAACAACCTTCTTTTCCAAAAGTTCAAGTTTGCGTAAGTTCAAATACTCAAGTCTCTTATTTTCAAAAGGTTTCGTAGTTCATAGTCTTAATCACTTAATAATATAATTCACGTTTAAAACAATTTGAGAAACATATGCCTTATGTGTGAGTAGGTTATTCTCATTCATAACAATCTTATTAAAGCAGCCATGATCTAGGAAATGTAATATAATTTTGTCTTATCTTAGCCACATGCGGATGGAGGATTCTCTTGGTTTTAATAATACTTAATTAGTCAATACATTTTCCTTTATTAAGCGATGATGCATTCGATACTTATTCTCATTTAAAATCAATACAGCGTTCATAAACAATTAAGTAAACCGTTCCTTTTATCTCTCTTAAGTCGTTATACCTAACTTCCCATAAAGCTAGTATAACTCTTAAGCTTTTAAAACCAAGTATTACTCTTCTTTCAGAAAGGATTCTTAATTCTTTTGAAATTGTCACGACCCGTTCCGGGGCCTGCGACTAGTGCCTTACCCGGGCACCCAAGTAGTCATACATCAGAGTAATCGTGAATATAAAACAAGACATGAAACAAATGTAAATTGAGACACAGTTTATACGAAAAAGTCGCCTTTCGGCATATATATATAAACCAAAATCTGGCGATTACATCCCAGTATGCAATAGGACTCTGACACCTCAGAAGTAAACAACTATGGCGGGACGGGGCCCGCCATACTGAATGTACAAAACTATCTGACAACGAGGAGATCATACCTAAAGTCGAGCCTCGGAGAAGATGGAGCTCGTGACACCAAAGTAAAGATCCTAAGGATGTGGATCTGCACTGCTTTCCTTACTGCGGCATGAACGCGGCCCACGAAGGAGAGTCGATTACAGTACCAAGTATGTGAAAGCGTAAAGTACTTAAATGAAATCATATCATTTTAAAACCAATTTTACAAATTTGTACAAAACCGCTGGTAATATGCGCATAGTGCCACATCACAAACAAGAGCGATGTCGGTAAAGCCCATAGTCTTTTCTAGGCCGCGAATGATCGAGCAAGGCGATCGCCCGTAATATCATTATGCGTGCCTAATCTGGACTCATGATCCGCGTATACCATTCAGCGTAGGCGCGTGAGGTATTCCCGCATCGAGGGCATACTCCTCGGCATCGTCACGGACTCGTAGTCCGTGGCCACACGTAGACCGCATAGCCACACGGACGCGCTAACACGGAACTCTCGTAGCTCGCATAGGTCCCTGGACCGCGTAAGGTATTCTCGAATCATAGTCGCGCAATTTGCACGAGGTATACCACGCGTCGAGCGACTTAACCCCCGGTATATCATGTCAAGAGGTGAGTGATGTAATTCTAACATAACGGCTTATCGTTAAGCAACATAAGCATAATAAGAATAACCTCTTTACACAAAGCGTTACAAGATACTAACACACATGCATCGCGATATGTACTCGACAAACCATCTTACTATACTTTCCAGAAATCAATACAAGTCTTTTATAAACACATAAGTAAACCGTTCCTTTTATCTTTCTTAAGTCGTTATACCTAACTTCCCATAAAGCTAGTATAACTCTTAAGCTTTTGTTTAAAACCAAGTATTACTCTTCTTTAAAAATGATTCATAATTCTTTTGAAATACTTGAAGATTCCTTTATTATTTAGACTCAAGTCAAAAGACGTCAAGTAAAACCATGTTCAGTTAACACATGTACGTCTACCGTACTATATATATATTTAAAATATCATGCTCAAGAGGGTAGGAAGAATCACATACCTCCTCGGCGAAATTCACCTGCCAAGTCGAATATGTCGCGCGCAGAGTATCAACCTATAATAGTCAAATACGTCTATCAACGTCTAGACTACTCTGTAGACTATTCTAGCGAGATGGTTCTACATTCTACGGAAAATTGGGCAGCACTTCCCTACGTCAAGCTACACAAGTCTCATGTAAATCTGATCCATGTAAAAATGCAGTTCAATCTTCTTATTATTCTTACGATGTGATTTGATTCAATACTCTACGTAATATCCTTGATTGTAATTACAGTTCAATTCTCTTCTTTAATATCCTTCATGTATTACATAATTATTTCTATACTTCTACGGTATGTACTCTCGATTATAATAGAAGGATAAGATTATTTACCTCGATAAGCCCGATATTATCCAAGATATAAGTCGATCACGAGCGAGGTTTAGCTCTGTCACATGCGCTCCAATCCGCTCGAAACCCTTAGAAGTTTCTACACACACTTTCTGCTTGACCAACTATGAAGTTTCTCTTAGGGTTTAGTTTAGTGACTAAAGGAATATAAGGTAGTATTTAGGACTCTACGTATAGAGGTAACTTTTGGAAATACTATAAAGGGATTAGCTAAGGTATTTTGGGGATAGTGACAATCTTGGAAGTATTTCTACGAGAGGGGTACTTGTCGAGACCACTAGGGAAGGGGAAGAGGGTGTTTGACAGCTCTAGAGGAGAAGTGAGGCTTGGACGAGAAGCTCACAAGGGGAAGGGAGATTTCAAGACTTGGAAAATATTTGTGGATGAAGAAGTCTTGACAAGGGGTATTTATAGGACTTTCAAGGGTCGAGATGATGGCAAGTGGAGGGCAAGTGGAGGGTGTGGATTCGCGTGTGTCACTTATCCGTCTACTACACAAAATATCCTACCTAACCTTGACTAATGCAAGGCCACAAAGCGTGCCAGGTCGTCCAGTCCGCCAACTTGAGGGTGACAAGTGTCGCCTACCGTTAGTCGAAAATATTTTATCTCTCGGAAAAATCCGCAAAAAATATAAGTGACATAAGTAGTAATTTTCTGTCACGACCCGACCAGGGCCATGGTGCCCTACACAGGCACCACCACGATTATACATCGAGAGAAAATCAGTTGGAACATACATGAAACTTATAAAATAAAACAGAGTAAAGCAGCGAGTTAGTAGGTAAATTACCTTCGCGGACATAAATATATACAGCAAAGCGGTTGCCTCGTTTCTTTACAAGTGACCCACAATATGTGACTACAGGACCTCTAGAGTTTTAACATAACAGTGTGGCGGGACGGGACCCGCCATACCACGAATATACATGAATCTACTACCGGAAAGCCGTACCCGATAGATAAGCCTCGGAGCAAATGGAGCTTTCCCCAAAAGCCGAACCGAGATCCTAGAGCGAGGATCGCTGACACTGTGCACCTAATACTGCGGGCATGAGCGACCCGAAGGGTCGATGCAACAGTCACGAATATGGAGCGGAAATAAGGTGCAATGATTAAAACATATACGTATAATAGCATAGCGGGGTAAGTGTAAAAGTAAATACTGAGCCTACCATGTCATTACCTGCGTGAACTTAATCGTACCTTATTATCTTTTCCCATTTTGAAAAGTTATAGTCACATTCCTATGTACGTGATTAGGAAGAATCATTAAGTTCATTCTGGTATATCTTACCTATCTTTCATAAGTATAAGCCAGGCCGCTGGGAGGCGCCTATCTTACGACCCGATCTGGGGCGATCATCGCGTAGTGCGCGTAAAGGTATCTTGCGGCCCGTTCACGGGTCGATAATGTCATATAGTGCGCGTAAAGGTATCTTTGCCGACCCGTTCACGGGTCGATAATGTCATATAGTGCGCGTAAGGTATCTTTGCGGCCCGTTCACGGGTCGATAATGTCGTATAGTGCGCGTAAGGTATCTTGCCGGCCCGTCTGCGGGTCGATAATGTCATATAGTGCGCGTAAAGGTATCTTTGCGGCCCGTTCACGGGTCGATAATGTCATATAATGCGCGTAAAGGTATCTTTGCCGGCCCGTTCTGGGTCGATAATGTCATATAGTGCGCGTAAAGGTATCTTGCGGCCCGTCTGCGGGTCGATAATGTCATATGATGCGCGTAAGGTATCTGCTTCACGACCGAACCGGGCGTGGTAGTGCCTTACCGGGCACCTAGTGATACAACATCGAGAAATCGGAATATAAAACAATAACATGAAACAACATGAAGTATGAAATAATAATCTGAGAAAAATT
>JAQGDG010000599.1:0-100774 GCA_029844215.1 Przewalskia tangutica | reverse complement strand
CGCCATCGAATCTTTGGAGTGGTAGCTATTGTGTATGCAAGCTTCGACTAGGAAGCCAAATGATGCTCCATTGCCCACGAAGTAATGCCACGAACTCATGGCATATCCTCGAGTCTGCAGATGATGCGCTCTGCACATCCGATCACATGCCCGCGGATGGAATCGTTACTCGGAAACTCTGGCGTCCTGAAAACCGCCATACGGAAAGACCTCAGGAAGTTAGCGTAATAGCCCGGGCTCCTCCGTAGAAGTATGATCGAAATAGGGACTCCGTATGATACGGCGATCTCTCGGATGTAAAATGCAAGCATAATCCTCGCGAGAAGAAGTCGTCTAGCCGGGAAGAAGAGTGGGGCTGATTTACCGTCATTTTGTCGGCGATAACCATATAAATCATATCTCCTGCGGGTGCGACGGGGTAATCGCGTGATAAGATCCGTGTTGATTACCTCGGCTTCCGGTCGAGATCTCTATCGTACGCAACAAACCACGGCCTGCGGTGCTGCTGTCGCTTCGCTTTTTTGGCGACCTTGCAGATGCGAGGAGCCTTTGAATACGAACCTGCGCAGCGTCACTCTTGAAGCCATCCATGTCGATCTGCGGATCTAAGGTCGTGGGTACATCTTGATGGAAATACTGGATGGATGAAATGCTTGTGCGTGTGCTACACGAAACCTCGCTGCCGAAGTCACGAAACACTCACCGGGACACGCTTTGCCCTCAAACCTTAGCACTTGCTTGCGCCGGTGCTACGCTAAGAGACCGCTTCCCACCGCGATGAAGAATGCCGTATCCGCGATAGCGTGTCCAAAGCTGGATCACCGAGCTGTTGCCTCTTCACCTCTCGACGATGGAAGGCTTCGACAACCTCAGACATTTCGAACCCTGACTGCTGCCAGAATCAATCAAGCGGACACGAGGCATTTCATTGGCGATGCTGAAATCCACGAACCCATATCACTCACTCTCCTAGGCTACTTACATCGATGGGCTCCCATTACGACCCTACTGACCCCAGAAGCATACCCTTGCGACATTGGCACTTCCCGGGTGGTATAGGATATCAACATGCGAAATCGTAGTAAGCCTCTCAACCACCAGTCTGTCGTAAACAGGATTCGACTCCATACAGTGCGTGAAGATATCTTTGGAGAGCTGCTTGTAAGATGCAATATGAAATATCACATGAACCACAGCCCCACAAATAGTGCCTCCAGGATCTTCCAGCGTGAATCACCTTTGCCAGCTCGAATCATGGGTGGGGTAGTTTCCTCTCGTGTTTGCCCAGTGCCGGGATCATCTGTATAACACTTGCCGTACTGCATCAACAGCACATCCTGCGTGTACGTCCACGATACTGTAGCATCATTACCACGACATAGTAAATACAGACCCTCACGGAAGAATAAGAAGCCAGAAGCGATCGTCAGTCTACTGTGCAAACAGCTGGAAGCCACTGCTCCTGGCTTGTCGAGTCCGCGGGAAACTTGATTTGCATCAGTCGGCTGGTCGATAGTGCGAGGAGAGATGGCGAGGCAAACTTCTCCTACGAACCGCGATGTGCTCTGAGAGGCCCGAGCTGAACCTGCAGCCGGAGTAGTAGTTCTGAAGCCCAAGTCTGGTATACCTCGATCTTAAGCGTATCCACTTTCCGAATGCCGTGACCCCTGCAAACATTATGCCCGAAAAAGCCACGAAGTTAACCAAAACTCCGCATTTGGAAAACTTGGCGTATCAGCGTTGATCTGGAGAAGCGCCGTACGAGTCCTCCGATATCCGCGTATCTGCTCTGGCGAGAATAAACCAAGATATCATCAATGAACACTATCACTGGCAGTGTCCAAAAGTAGTTTGAACACTCGATTCCATCAAATCCATTATCTGCATAGGAGCATTGGACAACCCAAAAAGACGCGACCCCGAACTTCCATAATGCGCGTCTTAGGGTCGGAATCACGATCCTAAGGACATCACGCTCTCTGACTACTTTTTTGATGATAGCGATCGCGGATCGATCTTGGAAGAAAACATCTAAGCACGCCCAGTTGTGTCGAACAAATCATCAATCACAGGAAGAGGGTACGATGTTCTTAATGGTCACCTTGTTGACTGCACAGTAATCAACAGCATCGCCAGCGGCGTCGAGTCACCCAACTGCCGCCGAACAATCTGCGGCGCTTCCCGAGGGAGCTGCTCGGCTTACGATGAGGCCGCTTCTCCAGCCGATCTCTGGTGATCCTTGACTCTCTCGACTTTCGCGGAGTGCCATTCTGTATAAGCGGAATGGGAAATGAGCCAGTGTGCCGCTGCTGTAATCTATTCCACAAAGCTTCGATCTCACTCTCGGAGAGGATGCAGGAAGGTGCGTCACAAGCTCACGTCACGAGGCTCTCGCCTACTTTGGAGGCCCAGTGAAAATCGCCTTTGCAGCTCCCGATGTCGACACCTTTGAGCGAGATGGTAGATGTACCCTTCCTTGCCATCTTCCTAGCCTTGGGGTAGGAAATAAACCTACCACACTCGCGTCCTGAGTACTCCATAAAGCTCCGGCAATAGGCTCATAGAGCTTGGAACGCATGCTACTCTCTCCCTGCGGTCTACATTGGCGTAGCAGAAGCTAGCTTCAATTCCTTACTATGATCACGTCCGAAGAGATCAATCATATCCAACTACATCAAGTCGGCTGGGTGCGGCGATTGTAAATGGTCATTCTGGACCAATGAGCATATGCACGTGAAACTACGGCATGAGATCACCTTGTTGGCGTATGTGCTACCTCGATATAGAGGTCTATGGTTTCGGGCTCCATCCTATCCTACTAGCAATAAGGGGAGATATGGGGCCAGTGATGGGAACCGGATCTATCAGGAGCATCGCAGTGTCAAACTCGAGGCGATAAAAGAGTACGCAGCGACATCGGGTGAGGCCTCACGATCTGTCGGTGAGCCGACATGGCGCAAATCTGATTACGAGGACCGCTTCGGTAGGACCCAGCGCCCCACGGCCTCTGTAGCGACTGCTTTGGTCCGCCAGGTACGCATACTCGGGGCGGAGTGCATTGCTCCGGGGATGAGGCCGGCGAAAAGAACCAATAGTGACCCCTACCCCGTCGGCCTACCCTGCGGTCGAGACGATTCCTGCCGCCTAGTGACCACTGTTAGCCCTGCGTGAAATAAGCTCCATGCTTCAGCACTATGACTCCAGAAGTGGGATCTCTGCGCGTCCCGGCCACCAGCTTGAGGGGTGGTGGTCGTCGACGATTACCTCTGGCTTTATGGGCTAAATAAAGCCACAGGGACACAGTGCGCCTCGAATATCCTGGCTGTACTGAGGGACGGTCTTGCGAAGTACTGCGAAAATTTGGTGTAGTGCAAATCTGAAGCTAACTGCTGACGCCACATAGCGATGTGCAAAAGGAACCACAATGCGTCTGGTGTAACAACCGTTCTTTGCATAATCCGACGCGATCGATCTCCTACGCTCCTCGCATCCAGGAAACGCCCAGGCACGCATGCGGGTAATGTCCATACGTTTGAAAGCATTCACATTGTGAATTGAGCCATATAATCGTCTAGCCCGTTGGCGTGGCGGGTACGCACCATCTCATCCTCTGCTACCAATGGCCCATTTGGGGCGTACTCGAGGCGATGAATCAAACTTCGACATTGTACTCCACTAACGGTCGCGTCCTCTACGCTCCGGTAACAAAAATCGCTCGGCCAGCGCCCTCGCCGTCTGTGGAGCAAAGAAGTGAGTGAGGAAAGCATACGAGAACTTCATCCCCAGTAGGTGGTGTTATACCACATTATTTACGGAGTATGTGTGGTCACCACGATGCAAAGTTTGTACTTAAAAAGTTTAGGCATGTGCGTTTTTGGCACAACCACTCACAAAAGATCGTTTTTAGGCGAAGCGTTTTGCACCTGGCTTCGCGTGAGATAAATTCACGTCACATGCCATTTTCTAATTTTTGCGGATTTTAGATGGCGGCGGACAACCTTTTGGACCAACGAGAGGGTGGCTGACACTTGTCACGCCGAGTCAACGGTAGATGGCAAATGTTACTTTACCTTGGGCGATTGGGAGGCTTTTAGGGCTGGGAACATGGACCTTTGTTTGTGGAGTGGTTTGAGGAGTAGGTTAGGGGGCACTTGGGCAAGTCTGGACCCTCCACTTTCCTACGCCAGCCCGATCTTGGCCACTGGTTTCCCTATAAATACCCCTCTCTTTGAAGACTTATTCATCCTACAATTTCCAAGCCTAAATCATCCTCCCCCTTGTGAGCCATGCGTCCTAAGCCTCACTTCTCCCCCATGTGAAGTCTTGGCGAATACCCCCTCTAAAAGTAGCCCTAGCCGAAACACTACCCCCTCCTTGGTGAAGAAGTTGCCTTACAGTATTGTTATAATACCCAAAATATCTAGCCCAAATACTTTAGTACTTGTAGAGGATTGTAAAGAACTTCTAAGGTTTCCTTGGAGCTATCGGGTAAATCTGACTTAGGAGCTAAATGCCTTTCAGGATCGAGCACTATCTAGGATATTATTGGGCTTTACCAGGGTAAAATAATCCTAACCCTCTTTTGAATTAGAGAATACTAACGTTTGTGGTATAAGATTAAGTATTTAAATACTTAGAAGGATATTAAAAAATGAAATTGAGCTGTTATCACGATTAGAAGGGAGGTTTAAAAGAAGAATAATCAAGCTGTACTTGCTTAGAATTTTGTTTTCTGATGAGACTTGAGTAGCTCAGTGAGATTGAGGAAGTGCTTTGCCCGATTTTTAGGTAAGGATAGAGAACCTACTTTGCTTAGAAGCCATTTCGGAGTAGTCTACGAGCGTTGATAGGCGATGTCACGACTATTATAGGATTGATTTCTGCTGGCAGCGACATATTATTGACTTGGCGGTGGTTTTGTTGCGAGAAGGTATGTGATTCTTCCTAAACCGTGATATTTTAAAATATATATGAAATGCGGTAGGCGTACGTGTTAAGCTGAATAATACTTCTGGCGATGTCTTAACGCGACTTAAGCACGAATAATACTTCAGCGACAATGTCTTGTGACTTAAGCACGAATAATAAGAGATCTGACAGCATTTCAAAAGATGCTTGAATCATTTTTAAGCCAGAAGAGAACTAGTTGGTTTTTAAAGCGAGAGCTTAAGGATTATCTACACTAGCTTTATGGGAAGTTGGGTTATAACGGCTTAGAAGCTTGATAAAGAAAGCAGTTTGCCACATGTGTTTATAACTTGGGACTTATATTGGTTGTGTAGAAAGAATAATAAGATGGTTTGATAAAGTAGACATGATATGATGCTAACATATGTTAGTGTGCTTGTAAGCGTTTGTATAAGAGAGTATTAGCACATTTGTGCTTATGTTGTTTAACGATAGTACATTATGTTAGTATAATATCACTTTCATACTCTTGACATAATGCAGGGGTTAGGCGCTTACTGCCGTCACGGGAGGTAGGCTTCGAGCGATGCAGGACCCGTGATTCGAGAATACATAAATGCGAGTCCCCGAGGACCTATCTGCGAACTCACGGGGAGTTCGAGGTTAGTGATGCGGGGTTTATACCTCATGCAGTCCACTGCATGTACGTCACGGACTACGAGTCCGGGACGATGCGGGAGGTAGCTACCCTCGATGCGGAGGTTATATACTATGCGGGCCTTAGTGGGTATATCGCGGTTTCTGGTCGGAGATTAGGAAACTTGCGTAAGTGGAAATCACTACCGGGCCCGAGTGAAGTACTGCTTGATCGTCGCGGCCTAGAAAAGACTGAGTACGATTTACCTATTGTTTGCTCTTGTTTTATGATGTGGCACTTGTATGTGGGATTTACATTAGTTGTTTCAATACTTATATATGGCCCGATTTTTAAAATGTGTATGTTTCATTTAAGTACTTACAGTTTCGCATCACTTAGTACACAGTTGTCTCACTGCGGCCTCCTTCAGGCTGCGTTAAATGCGCGCGTGTAAGTGGCGGGTGCTAGATCCGTATCCTTAGGATCTCTTTGTGCATTGGTGTCGGGAGCTCCGTGTTTACTCCGGGGCTCTGCACTTTTGGTATGATCTCACATATTGTAGATAGTTTGTACATTGGGGTATGGCGGAGCGCGTCGCCGTAGTTGTTACTTAAATTAGAATTACGTAGTCTGCAGTATGCGTTTGTGATGTAAGCTGCGCAAAACTTGGGTTGTTTATATATCTTAGAAAGGCAACCAACACCTTTTCTCAGCTTGTGTATTATTTACAATTATCTCATGTCTTGTTTTATATTCGGCCGATTTTCTACTGATGTATATTTCTTGGGGTGCCGGGTAAGGCAGCGATCCGCAGACCCAGAGCAGGTGCATTGACAAAGTGAGCTATCCAGAATGATTAATCCTCTGGAAAGTGTCTACAGAACAGTATCTAGTAGAGTCTTGATTATCGGTGTTGTGCACACTTTGATGTCCCAATAATCGGAGGGCTATAGGATATTTAGGATTGGTTTCCATTCTTCTCACTGCTGAGATCGTGCTTTAGAGTGTGTTAGTTGGACCCTCTACAACGTTCATTCCTTTTACATAACGATTATGCCTCCCACATTAAGAGCAGCAGGGCCCCGAGAAGGAGCAAAGCGGCCAGGAGGCTGCGTAGTGGGACACACAGGGAGTCACGAGAGCTCAAGGCCAGTCCTATACGAGAGAGGCAGCGAGTTCTACGGCATGGAGCGAGGAGGATTTAGAGGCGCGGCGGTGATGAGACCCTGATACCACGCCCCTGCGTCCCCTGCGTGCACAGGCGGAGGAGTTAGGAGTACAATGAGATAGCCCGACTATGTGCGGGATCGTGGCGGAACATGAGACGGCAATTTGGATCACGGCAGTTCAGTCCAGCCCGAGTCGTGCGAAGTGGATTCGCTAGAGGCGAGAGAGTTTGAGACTTCTGAGACTTCTGAGTTGCTTAACGCTTGAGTTTTACGGTCGGCGGCCAGGAGGATGATCGCGGGGATTCATCAAATCGACTCTGGAAGGATTTTGAGGGGGTGATCGGTATCGTGAGGCCAGTGTCAAGTGATCTTTAGTTCCACGTAGAAGTGGCATTGATACTGGCAGTCGGTTAGTTTTGGTCGTGAGGAGTTATCCGGGAAGCCATAGCGATCCCATTTCGGCTAGGATGAGTTGAGAGAGGCTTTCCTGGCTCACTACTTAACGCCTCGCGGATAAAGGAGAGGCGGCGAAGTACGATAGATTTTTCTTCTTTGAGGCGAGAGAACCGCGTTGTCGGGAAAATGCGATGTCGAGTTTGATTCATTGGCACAATATGTCCCGGACATTAGTGGCGATTATGGAGGATAGGAGTGCAAGCTAAAATCCGCCGGGCTAGATGATTATATGGCCAGAGGTCATGTCGCGGTGTTTTTCTCTTCGGCCCGAGTATGGAGCATTACGCTTTGTGCGAGCTACATCTTTGCTGAATTTGTGAGAGCGTAGAGGCGAAGCGGAGTTGGCCGACGTGACGAAGACGGGGCAGGCGTAGTCTTTTGGTAGCTGCTCGTGGTGGCGGCCGCCGGCGGCGATCTGGGTACGCCTGGCCGGCTCGAGCGCTCTACCGTCGCAAATCTCGGTGCAGCTGAGATATTGAGGCGGAACCAGAGCCACGAGACTTGAGCGTCGGAAAGCGGTGAGAGTGCGGCGGTCGGGACACCTGCCACTCGGTGTGGCCCGTCGCAGTGCCGATCAACGGGAGATTGTGGTGCTAGGGCTTGTTCCAGTTGTGGCGGCGGGTCGAAAGCTGCACGGCTTGCGGCCCTAGGGTAAGCGCGGGTGGTAGGAAGTCGGCCTGGTTCTTTTGATTTAACATGCGAGTGCTTGCCCATCCCCAAACGATTACTTTTCGCCCAGGAGGAGTAAAGGTACTGCGTATGGACCCGGTAATTCGGCAGTGTGGCGGTACGTGGCGCGGTCGGTCCGGATTCATGGTCCTCGGAGCGCATTTTATCTTTTGTCCGGTAGACGGAGATCAGGGTACTCAACTTTGATGTCGTCGCGGTACCTTGCTCGAGTTCGGGTTTGATGTGTATCTGTTGATAGATGCGGGTTCTCTACGTCCCCTATATATCTCCCCTTGTTGCTAGTAGGATAGGGATAGAGCACGAGTCCACTGGGTCACTTCGAGGTAACTACGCGAGTGGGTAGTTACGGTGGTAGCTCGGCGGGTATATAGGGCTTGTCGGTGACCCATTCAATCGTCCGAGACCCTGGCAGAGCTTGATAGAGTTGGATATGATTGATTTCAGCGTGATCATGGGGATGGATTGGCTGAAAGCTTCTTGCCTACGCCCGATGTATTTGCCGAGAGAAAGTGATGCGGTTCGGTTTCTGGAGAACCGGTGTGAGTGGGAGAGAACCACGGTATACGGCAGAAGTAGGTTTATTTCTTACCTGAGAGGCTAGGAAGATGATGCGAGAAGGGGTATGTCTACTGCGTCTACGTTGGGTGTTTGATGCGAGGAGTGCGGTGCAGATTTACCGTAAAGTCGATTCAGTGGTGAGAGAGTTCCCGGGCGTGTTTCCCGGGCGACCTCGGGTATCCCACTCACGAGGGAGATCGAGTTTTGTATAGATGTGTTGCGGTTACTCGGCTTTATTTCCATTCAGCCATGCAGAATGGCTGCCCAGAAGTTGAGAGAGTTGAAGAGATCGGCTTAGGGATTTCTTTGGAGAAGGAGAACTCACTCCGGGCCTAGTGTTTCTCCACACGGGGAAGCCTTGGGTATTATTAGTAAAGAAAGAAGGGCGGGGCAAGCTGCGGCATGTGTGTTGATGCAGGCGGTGAGCAAGGTGACCATTAAAGTGATACCCCGCTCCGGAGATTGATGATTTGTTAGGCCCAACGGTTGCGAGCGCGAGATCTTCTCGGGTGATCTGATGGGCTCATGGTGCGTGGTCTATGATCGAGGTGGATGTCATTAGATATCCTGCGAGGTGCATTCGGACGTCACCCGGGCATTATGAAGTTCGAGTCATATCTTTTGGGTTGACCGATACTCGTGATAATTCATGGATTTGATGAGCAAGGTGTTCAAACCATTTTTAACACGTTTGTGATAGTGTTCTGTGTGATGATATCTTAGTTTATTCTGCTTTCCGGGAGAAGCGGGGAGAGCATGCGTTGACACCAGGCCCATGTCTTTGCGTGATTCTCGGAGACCAACGGCGATTAATATCGCGCGAAGTTTTCCAAATGTGAGTTTTAAGTTGACTTGATTAGCTTTTCAGGAGCATATTAGCCGGTGATGGCATTCAGTGGATCTGGCCAAGGTCCCGATGCAGCGATCGAGGACTTGGCCTGGGAGCCTACTACTCGTGAGAGGTTCGCGATTTCTACGGGCGCTTGCGAGGATATTATCGGTTAAGAGTGGAGAAGTTTGCTTCTATCTACGCACCAGGTGACTAGGAGTACGACTCGGAAAGCGTGCCAAGTTTCCGATGGAGTGATGCTTGTGGCGAGGTTTCGATTCTTGAAAGAGAGGCCCGACCGCCGTTCTTACTCTTCCAGGAGGTCCGGATGGTTTATGCCAATTGTATTGTGATGCGTCGAGGCGTCCGGGTTGGGATATGTTGATACGGCATGGCGGGGTTATAGCATATAAATCGACGGTGAAAGAAACATGGAGAACTTTACCCTTGCGTGATTTGAGTTGGCGGTATGATTAGCGCTTTGAAGATGCAGGCACTATTTGTATGGGGTTCCGCGTGGATATTTCACAGACCTTAAGAGCCTCGGTATATCTTGGCGGAGAGGCCCGAACTTCACGGCGAGAGGCGGTGGTTAGAGTTGCTTAAGGATTCGATGTTGATATCACCAGCGCCACAGGGCAAAGCCAATGTTGTGGCGGATACTGCAGTCGTAGGTCGATGGGGAGCTATCAGGATGTGCGGCTAGAGAGGAGGACATGGTTAGTGATTTGCATCGATTGGCGAGCCTTGGTGTCCGGATTTGATTGATTACGATAGCGAGTGGGGTTGAGTTGTTTGAGGTTACTTGAGAAACCTTCCATCGTCGAGAGTGAAGAGGCAAAAGTTAGAGATCGATTTTGACACGTTATCGTGATCTGACTTTCTTACGTGAAGCAAAGGTCGCTTTTGAAGATAGCACACGATAAGTCTTGAGGTTTGAAGCGGAGTTGTGTGTTCCCGGATGTTTTGAGGACTTCGGCGGAGTTCTTGGGAGCGCGCGCGTGCTGGCGTTACTCTATCATCGAGTCGACCAAGATGTACCCGACCTTAGATCGTGTATTGGTGGGATGGCTTGAAGAGGGCGTTGCAGTTCGTAACTTCGGTGCCGTGTTGTCGAGCGAGGTGAAGGTAAACTGAGGCGGCGGTTTGTTCGACGATAGAATCGACACGGAAGTGGGAGGTGATCAACATGGACTTAATCACGGGGTTACCTCGCGCTCGGAGAACATGATTCTATATGAGTTATCCATCGGCGTGTGAAATCGATCCACTTTCTTCCGTCGAGGCGACTTTTTGGTGAAGATTATGCGGACTATGCTCCAGAGATGTCGGTGCGTGAGTCTATTTAGATCATATCGGATGAGAGGCGGTTCACGGCTAGCTTAGGTCTTTCGAGAGGGTTTAGGGGCCTTGAGTGAGCACAGTGCATTCCATCCGGAGCAGACGGGCGAGCGCCTTATCAGGACTGCAGAAGGATATCTTTGCGAGCTGTTGTGTTATCGACTTGAGGTAGGTGGGAGGATCATTGCCTCTGAATTGAGTTTCGTACAATAATAGCTACCACTCGGTATTCGGATAGCGCCTTATGAGGCCTTGTATGGGAGAAGTGCGGTCGCTTATGGGTTGGTTCGATGTGGGCGAGGTCTGCGATTAGTAGGACGGTTGGTGCGGCGAGCGGTGGATAAGGTGAAGCTTATCGGGAGGTTGCGGCTCGAGTCGCGAAGTCATATGCGAGATCGCCGTCGTCGGCATCCGAGTTCGAGGTTCATGATTAGGTTTTCTAAAATTATCGCCCGTGAAGGGTGTGATGAGGTCGGAAGAAGGAAACTTCGGCCAGTACATTGGGCGTTTAGTTATCGCGAGGTAGGCAAGGTTGCCTATGAGTTAGATCTGCGTCCGTCTGGAAGCTGATGCATCCGATTTTCGCGTATCTATCTTTGAGAGATGTATGGGGATCATCAAGGGTACACCGTTGGCGATGTCAGGTGACCGAGGGTTATCGTATGAGAGATTCCGTAGCGATAATCGATGCGTCGAGGTTAGGCGTCTGAGGCGAAGGGCGTAACCCGTCAAAGTCTTATGGCGGAGCGAGCTCGGGAGGAGATGGCGTGGGAAGGCGGAGGACATGAAGGCGAAGTATCCTCACCTATTCCCCGCGCCTCCAATTAATTCACTTTCCCTACTTGTAAATCTTCATTACTCGTTTATGCCTAAGTGTTGTTCTGTGGCTGGTGTGTGGCATTTGCTTGTTTAAGTTATGAAGAATCTTATCGTTAAGTGTCTTGGGAAGGAACATTCGGGACGAATGTTTCTAAGGAAGAGAGAATGTTATACCGTATTTACGGAGTAATATGCGCGGTACGTCAAAAGTTTGGCCTTAAAGTTTAGGCATGTGCGTTTTTAGGGCGCAACCCTCGAAGAATCGTTTTTCGGCCGAAGCGTTTTACCTGACTCGCGTAGGATAAATTCGGCTATGTCATTTCTAATTTTGCGGATTTTCGGCGCGAGGAACCTTTGGACCAACGAGGGTGACACGTCACCCTCGAGTGGGCAGTGGCCTTTTGCCTTGGGCGATTGGGAGGCTTTTGGGGCATAGAACATGGACCTTTGTTTGTGGAGTGATTTGAGGTAGGTTAGAGGGCATGGGCAAATCTTGGCCTCCGCTTGCCCAGCACTTGATCTTGGCCACTTGGTTTCCTATAAATACCCTCTTTGAAGACTTATTCATCCTGAAATTTCAAGCTAAATCATCATCCCCGGCATGAGCCATCGTCGCAAGCCTCATCTCCCACTTGTGAAGTCTTGGCGAATACCCCCACATAAAAGTAGCTGGCCACTGCCCCACCGCATGGTAGAAAAGTTGCCTTCTAGTATTGTTATAATGCAAATACCTAGCCCAAATCCTTTAGTACTTGTAGAAGTTGTAAGAACTAAGGTTTCATGGAGCTATCGGAGGCGTACAACTTAGGAGCTAAGCCTTGCTCGGATCGACTTTTATCTAGGATATTATTGGGCTAGAGGGTAAATAATCCTAACCCTCTTTGAATTAGAAGAATACTTCTTGTTGTAGTATAAGATTAAGTATTAAATACTTAGAAGGATATTAAAGAATAGAATTGAGTATTATCACGGTAGAAGGGTTTAAAGAAGAATAATCAAAGTGTACTTACTTGTTTTTTGATGAACTTGAGTAGCTCGGGTAGGAAGTCTTGATTTTAGTAGGATAGAGAACCCTACGCTGGCGTTTTGAGTAGTGAGCGTTGATAGGCGTGTCGACTATTATAGGTTGATTTCTGCTTGCGACATATTCAACTTGGCGGTGGTTTTTATTTGAGAAGGTATGTGATTCTTCCTAAAGCATGATATTTTAAAATATATATATAATGCGGTAAAGCGTACCGCGTGTTAAGCGAATAATACTTACGGCAATGTCTTTTGACTTAGCACGAATAATACTTACGGCAATGTCTTTGCGACTTAAGCTGAATAATAAGGATGCGAAAGCATTTCAAAGAATTCTTTGAATCATTTTTAAGCAGAAGAGAACTAATTGGTTTTTAAGCGAAGCTTAAGAGTTATACTAGCTTTATGGGAAGTTAGGTATAACGGCTTGAAAGCGATAAAAGCAGTTTGCCTATGTGTTTATAACAGACTTATATTGATTTGTAGAAAAGAATAATAAGATGGTTTGATAAGTAGACATGATATGATGCTATGTGTGTAGTGTCTGTAGCGTTTGTATAAGAGTATTCTTGTTGTGCTTATATTTGTTTAACGATAAGCTGATATGTTAGTATAATATCACTCACCTCTTGACATATCTAGGGGTTAAGGCGCCTCCGTCTGGGGGTAGACTTCGAGTGATGCAGGACGTGATTCGAGAAATACCTCGTGCGGGTCGAGGACTATGCGAACTACGGGAGTTCGAGGTTAGTGATGCGGGGTTATACCTCGTGCGGTCCGCATGGCCATGCGGACTATGAGTCGGGGCGATGCGAGGTAGCTACCCTCGATGCGGGGTTATATACCTATGCGGGCCTATGAGTGGCCTATCACGGACTCTGAAGTCGAGTTAGGCATGGTAATCTTCGGGCGGTGGCCTGCCCGATCATGCGGCCTAGAAAAGACATTCTGATTTACCTATTGTTGCTCTTGTTTATGATGTGTATATGCGGTTTAGTTGTTTCATACTTATATATAAGCGATTTTAAAATGATATGTTTTCATTTAAGTACTTACAGATTTCGCATACTTAGTACTGTTGTCTTGACCTCGCCGGAAGTGCGTTCATCTGAGGTAAGGGCAAGCAGTGCTAGATCCACGTCACCCAGGATCTCTTTGCATTGGTGTCGGGGCTCCATCTTCTCGGAGGCTCTACTTTTGGTATGATCTCTGTATTGTAGATAGTTTGTACATTGGGGTATGGCGGGACCTATCAGCCATAGTTATTCTCCTTAGAAGTCTGTAGTCTGTGTACATTTGGGATATGGCGCAAAACTTGAGTTATTTATATATCTTAGAAAGGCAACCTTTTCTCGAAGCGTATTATTTACAATTATCTGTCTTGTTTTATATTAAGTGATTTTACTCGATGTATGACTACTTAGGTGCGGGTAAGGCACGATCCACGAACCGAGCAGGTAATCGTGGCGGTGAGAGCGATGCTCTCCGGATAACTCGTGAATCAAACCAATCGGCTGCGGTATCACGCGACTATGTGAAGCGAAGATCGCGGACTCGGTCTCGGCGATCGATCGGCTCGTAATCCTCTGTGGCGGATGAACTCCTGCGGATCATCCTCGGCCTCGACAGTAAAAATGGCGGAGCTCTGACTCGAAATCTCGTAGCCTCAGTATACGCCGGGTGAACCACGAGGTGCTCTGAAACGGCTGAGCTGCATCCGGCTGTGCCGTATGCAGCCGATCGGCGATGGCGAGCCCGTCTCTGTAACTCGTCTCATGCGCTCCGGTGTGGGGCAGGAGGTGTAGATCTTGTGGTCTCGTCGGTGCTGCGACCCTAAACCTCACGGTGCGGCGTCGTGGGAACTTCGGCAGTCTCGGGTATCGGTGGGCACGAGCCTGCGTGACTCTAGGTGTCCCACTAGCAGCTCCTACGGTGCCTTGCCGGGGCGGGTTGCCTGCGTGGAGGCACTAAGCGTATTCTGAAAAGGGGATCGTTAGAAGGGTCGGCTTATAACACGACTGAGGCACGATCTGGGAATGAGAAGAATGAAACCCGTCTAAATATCCAATAGCCTCACGATTATTGGTGTGGTGCCTGTGCATAATCGAACTACTACTGAATGCGGTCTGTAGACACTTTTTGGATTAGCGCTCACGATACCACTTTTGTCACGACCGTTCAGAGCGTGGCCCAGTGTCTTACGAACACGGCGATAAATACATCGAGAAAATCGGCGGAAATATAAAACAAGACAAAAATATTATTAAAAGGAGAAAGCGATTTATACGAAGAAAAGCACGCCTTTCGGCATATATATATAAACATAGTTTTGCGATTCACATCCCAATGTACAATGGGACTACAGAGACCTCAGGAAGTAAACAACTATGGCGGGACGCCGCCATACCTGAATGTACAAAACTATACAATCTACGAGATCGTACCCCAAAAGTAGAGCCTCGGAGAAGATGGAGCTCACGACACAACGCAAGATCCTAAGGATGTGGATCTAGCACTGCCTGCCACTGCGGCATGAGCGGCCGAAGGAGTCGATGCAACGGTACTAAGTATGTGGCTGTAAAGTACTTAAATGAAAACATATCATTTTAAAATCGGTTTACATATGTATGGAAACAACGAGTAACGCATAGCAGTGCATCATAAGCAAAACAGCAATAGGTAAGCTATAGCGAGTCCTTTCTGAAGCTGCGAATGATCGAAGCGGGGCGATTGCCGTAGTATCATTAAGCAAGCCTAATCACGGACTCCGTAGTCGCATGGAGCGGCTCGGCAGGCGCGTAGGGTATAACCGCGTCGGTAAACTACTCCTCGCTGGCGTCTGGACTCGTGGTCGCGTAGCGCGTAGGCGTGAGGTATAACCAGCTAACACGGAACTCGTAGCTCGCGTGGTCCCCTGGACCGCGTGGTATTCTCGAATCATGGTCCCGGACGCTGAGTCTACCACGCGTCGGATGCGACAACCCCGGTAACATGTCGAGGTGGTGATATAATACCAACATAACGACTTATCGTTAAACCACATAAGCGCAATGAGAATACCTCTTATACAAATGTTACAAGTCACCATAGCGTAGCGTCATATCATGTCTACTTATCAAACCATTTTATTATTCTTTCATAAATCAATATAAATTATAAACACGTAAGTAAAGTTCCTTTTATCATTCTTAAGTTGTTATACCTAACTTCCCATAAAGCTAGTATAACTCTTAAAACGATGTTTAAAACCAATTAGTTCTCTTACGTGAAAAATGATTCAATATTCTTTTGAAATGCTTTAAGATCCTTATTATTGGGCTTAAGTCGCAAGACATTAGTAAGTATTATTCGAGCTTAAGTCAAAGAGCATTGCCGTAGTTATTATTCGATTAACACGTATGCGTCTGCAGTACTACATATATATTTTAAAATATCATGCTTTAGGAAGAATCACATACCTTCGGTGAAAACCACGCCAAGTTGAATATGTCGTGTGAGAAGAATCAACTATAATAGTCGAACGTCTATCAGCGTTGGACTACTGCGCTGATTCTAAGCGAGGTTCTCTATCCTACGGAAAATTAGGCGACACTTCCCTACGGTGAGCTACTCAAGTCTCTTGAAAGCTATTATACCGTATTTCGGTATATGCGTGAGGCGTGCGTATAAAGTTTAGCCTTAAAGTTAGGCACTTTGGACAAATTGTGTGCACAACTAGCGAAAAGAGTTTTTCGATAAAGCGTTTCACGACTACGTAGGAAAATTCCGGCTATGTCATTTATATTTTTGCGATTTTCCGGAGATGAAATATTTTGGACCAGGAGGGTGACATGTGTCACCCTCGTTGGAGCAACAAAATGGGCTTGATTTGGACGATTTGTGCCTTTCCCTGTCGAGGGTTAGGTAGGATATTTTGGTGGTAGATGGATAAGGTGTACTTGGGTGAATCTTGGCCTTACACTTGCTATGCACTTAGCTTCATCTTGGCCCTTGGTTGGCCTTTGGTTAGCTTATAAATACTCCTTAAGTTGAAGACTTTCTTATCCTCACTTGAAAATTCCTAAGGCAAAATCCTCCTCTCCCTCTTATTGCTCGTCCACCACACCCCTTTGTGGTAGCCTAGCGGAAACACCCTCCACTCTTGGAGGCCTCGTAGAAACCCCACAACCTTGTTGTGCTAGTCGAAATACTACCTCGCGGTTGAGAAATACTCCAAGTGTTGTTGTAATGAAATACCTTAGCCACATACCTTGTAGTACTTTCAAGTACCTCTATCTGAAAAGGAAAATCTGATTATACTTCCTTTAGCCTTTAGATGAAACCCAGGAAAATCTTCACCGTAGTTGAAGTTATAAGTAGAAGTTGAGGACTTCTAAGGGTTTCTTGGAGCGAATGGAGCGCCTGAGTAGGAGCTAAACCTTGCTCGGGAGGCGACGTATAACTTGGATAATTTTGGGCTTATCGAGTAAATATCTTGTCCCCTATTGTAATTGGAAATTACATGATTGTTAGAATATATAGTTGAAGTATACTATATATAGAATGAATATTGAAAGGCCCGAGCGTAGTTTTTGCGGCAATGTCTTTTGACTTAAGCTGAAGAATAAAGAGGAAAAGCGAAGCTGTAATTACATTTGTATTGATGAGACTTATCTAACATTACTATGAAGTAGAATTGTACACGTCAGGTTAGGCGTGTAAACACAGGTTGGCACAGTAGGCCTCGGTAGAGGAGATTTCTGTTTGCGGGGGAAATCTTCTGAATTTTACGTAGAATATTCTCGTTGAGATCTAGATGTTAATAGGCGCTTTGGCCTTTATAGGTTGAAGTACTACGGGTGGCGCGATCTGCTTAAGGAGTGCCAAGCGGTTTGGTACTTGGGCGTTTTGCTATTAGTCGATACTCGTGCGAGGTATGTGAACCTCTTCCTATCTCTTCTAGCATGATATGTGTATAACTATGTAGTGCGGTAGGCGTACGTGTGTTAAAGGTATTTGATTGGTCTCTGACATAAAGTGTTATAACGACTTTATGGGAAGTTAGTATAATAGCTTTATGTAGGTAAGAGAATGCCTTGTGATTTTTAAAGGTAAGCGATTTGAACTATGGCGGCTTGATGTGCGATAATAAAGAACATGAAGTAATTCAAAGATTTATGTATCATTTTGATAAAAGAGTAATACTTGGTTTTGAAAACTTAAGAGTTATACTAGCTTTATGGGAAGTTAGGTATAACGGCTTAAGAATGTTATATGGATTTGGAAATGTGAACAAGTATCGAGCGAACCAACTATGGCGTTAATAAAGGAATGTCTTGACTAATGAGTTGTATTATTAAAACAGTAGAAACCTCCATGCATAGAAGCTAAGATGAGACAAAATGATATTACATTTCTAGATCATGGTCTTAATAAAATTGATTATGAACAAGAATAACTACACTCATATAAGGCATATGTTTCTCAGTTGTTTAAAGAAATTATATTCTTAAAATGATTAAGACTATGAACTATGAAACTTTTCTAAAATAAAGAATGGAGTAATTGAAATTAGGCAAGCTGGAACTCTAGGGAGAAGGAAGGCATTGTATTGTCTTAAAATGGATTAAAACATAAAGTTTATAACAGCTTTATGAGAAGTTGGTTATAACGACTTTATGAAAACAAAAGAAGGGTTTTATCATTGGTTTTATTGTGGTAACTTGACTTTAAAAGAAGTGTTTTGGTCTAAAGAAGGCATGGTATTGCCTTAATTGGTTTTAAAGGAAAGTATGGAAATTGTTTTGGTTTACTTAAAAGTAAGTCACTCTATTTTTATACTACGAATTGGGTGACTTTTATAAAGGAATGGATCTCTTAAAAGGAATTTAGCGTCGTAGTACTTTAAGTTAAAACCGGACTTTGACATAAAAGAAAGTACCTTGAGTTGTGTATAACTTGCCTATGATTGTTGTTGTGAAACCCGCCTATGCTTATTGTCATAGCCTTGTTGTGCAAATCTTGTATTCCACGGACTCACAGCGTTCATGGGATGAGCGGGAATGTATTCCACAACTACGCGTTCGTAGGATGAGCAGGAATGTATTCCACCCTACGCGTTCGTAGGATGAGCAGAATGTATTTCACTCGACTACGCGTTCGTAGGATGAGCAGGAATGTATTCACTCGACTACGCATCCATTGGATGGGCCAGAATGTATTCTATCAGACTCAGTTGTGAGATGAGCAGGAATGTATTCCACGCGTTTCTATCTTGGGTCCGTGAGATGGCGAGACATGTTAAGCGTATCACATGGTTTGTACCTAGGCTGGCGGTGAGGAAGGAGTTCCACGGGCATGAGGATGACTTTGAGGCGTGAGTCCACGACTTGACATAGTATTTTTATTATGAGCGTAGTTTGGTTATCATACATGTCTCGCCTTTATATAGACTATTATGATTTCATTCTGATATTTCTGATTTCATACTTGGTACTGTTATCTGACCTCGCTTGGTGGCGTATAAGAAGGCGAGCCTGCTACTGCGAAACGACCGGCAAGTGGCTCTCCGTATGGCACGTCGAGAAGGTCAAACCTCGAGGATCGCATGCGCCGGTACCATTTGTTGGGTAGCGGAGTGACACTAGAACCTCGCGGCAAAGTGACAAAGTGGTATCGAGCGATTAATCCTCGGAAAGTGTCTCTGACGGTATCTAGTAAGTCTTGATTATCGGTGTGTTGTGCGCCTACATGTCGAGAGGCTATAGGACATTTAGGATTGGTTTCCATTCTTCTCATTACGAGATCGTGCCTTAGAGTGTGTGATAAGTTGGACCCTCGCGTATTCTTCCTTTACGATTATGCCTCGCGTAAGGCAACGAGCCAGATGGGCAACGCGATCGAGGAGGTGTTAGTGAATCTGAGAGAAGTACAGCGCGAGCGTCGATTACGAGCAGTGCTTGAGCGGCTGGTTTTGCGGCGCCCGGCACAGCGAGTTGAGCCGCGGCGATGGCTGCTGAGACCACGATCCACGAGCCTCGTCCGCGATGCAGGGGCGAGAGAGATGTACAAGGAGATAGCGATTCTGGCGGTCGTGGCGAATATGAGATAAGTGATCGCGATTCGGTCCAGTAGCACCATAGTTCATCCCGGCGGTTTGAGGCTACGATTTTTACGAGATGTAACACTTGAGTTTTATGGGTCGAGGCACGAGGATGATCGCGAGTTCATCCGGCGATTCTGTGATCATGAGTGATGAGCTTGGAGACCGAGTCGGTGGTCTTAGGTTCGCATCAGTGCGTGATCTTTGCGATCGGTGGTTTGATTCGTGGGAGATGTCCCGGGGAGAGCATGCGCTTCCAGCAGGTTGGAACGAGTTCTCAGGGGCGTTTCTTGAACATTTCTTACCTCGGATGAGAGGGCTCGGTAAACAGATTTTTGACATTGAGGCAGGACGGGCGGACGGTTAGAGAGTATAATGTGGAGTTCGACTCATTAGCTCGATATGTCCTGTTATACCCCGTATTTCCAGTGTATGTACGTGAGGACGTACGTAGAAATTTGAGCCTTAAAGTTAGGCAAGGTTCGAAATTGTACATAACTACCAAAAGGAGTCGTTTTAATGAAGCGTTTCCACGACTTTCGTAGGAAAATTCGGCTATGTCGATAATAATTTTTGCGGATTTTTAGAGGCGTAACATTTTGGACCAGCGGGAGGGTGACATGTGTCACCCCGCATTGGAAGGTTGGGCGGCAAAATGGGCTAGCTGCTGCGTTTTTGTGTTGAATTTTGGTCAAGGGTTAGTGAGGATATTTTTTGTAGATTGATAAGGTAACATGTGGCTAAATCTTTACCTTACACTTTATATACAATTGGAAGAATCTTGGCCCTTGGTTGGCCATGGCTTGACCTATAAATACCCACCCTTTGTTGATGAAATTCTTCATCCAAATATTTTCTAAGTGTTAAAAATCCTCCTCTCCACTTGTGAAGTTTTAGTCCACCACACTTTGAGTGAGCTTGGCGAGAGCCACCTCCACTTTGTAGTGCCCTAGTGGGGTACACCCAGCCTTGTTGTCTCGTATAAATACCCCCTTTTGTGGTATAGAATTACTCTCCAGTATTGTTATAATGCCCGAATACCTTGGCCCAAATACCTTGTAGTATTCCCGAGTTACAACATACAAAGCCAGAAAAATACTATTATACTTCCTCGATCCACAAAAGCGAAACCTGAGGAAAAACCTTCATAGTCGGTTGAAGTGTTAAGTAGAAGTTAGTTAGAACTTCTAAGGGTTGTTTGGAGGCGGGTTGGGCGCGCGGAGTAGGAGCTAAACCTTGCTCAGGATCGACATATAAACTCGGATTATTTTGGGCTTATCGAGGTAAACATTCTTGACCTTCTGTAGTAATTGGAAATTACATGTTGTAGGAGTATATAGTTAAGTATACTATATATAGAAGCGAGCATAGTTGTGCGACAATGTCTTTTGACTTAAGCTGAATAATACTTACGGCAATGTCTTGCGACTTAAGCTGAATTTTAAGAAGTGGCTATTGTAATTACATAGGGTGTATTCTGATGAACTTGTGTAGTATTCTGTGAGTAGAATTGTACGTCAGGTTAGGCGTGCAAACCCCCACGGTTGGCTTGGTGGCGGCCTCGATAGAGGAGGAGATTCTGTTGCATTGCGGGAGAGTCTTCTTGAATTTTTGTAGAATATTCTACATTGAGATCTAGGATGTTAATAGGCGCCTTGTGGCCTCTATGGGTTGAAGTACTACGTGCGGCGTGATCTACTTGGCTTAAGGTAGCCAAGCGGTTTGAGGTACTTGGAGCATTTTGCTATTAGTCGATGTCGTCGCGAGGTATGTGAACCTCTTCCTATCTGTTCTAGCATGATATGTGTATAACTATGTAGTACGGTAGGCGTCACGGTGTTTAATGTATTTGATTGGTTTGAAACATAAAGTGTTATAACGGCCTATGGGAAGTTGGTTATACTGACTTTATGTAGGTAAGAAAATGCTTTGTGGTTTCAAAGGATAAGCGATTTGACTTATAACGGATTTGATGTGTAGTAACAAGAACTTGAAGTGTTTCAAAAGACCTTTTTGAAAGAAGAGTAATACTTGGCTTTGAAAACATAAGAGTTGTACTAGCTTTATGGGAAGTTAGGTATAACGTCTTAAGAGTGATAAAAGAATGGTTTCTTGATTTTTAGAAGATAAGAGACTTGACTTAATGGTATTAATATGAATTTTGTTAAAAGTGTGAAACCTCATTCGTGAGTAATGAGTACTTGGTTTTAAAAGGAATAATGTTTCTTGATTTGAATCGAGAATGAGTATCGACAAACCACTGCGGCGTTAATAAAGGAAAATGTATTGAATAATGAAGTATGGTATTAAAACGGTAGAAACCTCCATCTGCATAGAAGCTAAGATGAGACAAAATTATATTACATTTCCTAGATCATGGCTGCTTAATAAGATTGATTATAAACAAGAATAACCTACTCACATATAAAACATATGTTTCTCAAAACGTTTAAAGGAGAATTATGTTTTAAAGGATTAAAACTATGAACTACGAAACCTTTTCTAAAATGAGAAACTTGAGCATTTGAAATTAGGCAAACTTGAACATTTGGAAAATAAGGTTGTTACTTGATTTTACAAAGGAAAGCATTTTGGTTTACTTAACAATGTTAGTCACTCTATTTTTATACTACGGTGTCGGGTGACCTTTGTAAAGAAATGGATCTTTAAAGGAATTTAACGTCGTAGTACTTTAGGGTTAAAACCGGACTTTGGCATAAAATGAAAGTACTTTGAGTTGTGTATAACTTGCCTATGCTTGTTGTTGTGAAGCTTGCCTATGCTTGTTGTTGTGAAGCTTGCCTATGCTTGTTGTTGTGAAACTGCCTATGCTTGTTGTGATAGCCTTTGTTGTATTTACATACCGCGTCTCGATGGGTAGGTTGATTTGTTATGAGCGATTCTGCAAGTCGCGAGATGGCGAGGACACGTATTCCGTCGATTATACAAGGTCCCGAGATGGCGAGACACGTATTCCATCGATTATACACGAGTCCCGAGATGGGCGAGGACACGTATTTCATCGATTATACACGAGTCGCGAGATGGGCGAGGACACGTATTTAAATCGATTATACACGAGTCCGCGGGATGGCGGGACACGTATTTCATCCATTATCATACATGTCTCACTTTATATAGACTATTATGATTTCATTCTGATCTTTACTGATTTCACATGCCAGTACTGTTATGCGACCTCGCTTGAAGTGCGTTATCTGCGAGTGGAAATACATCGGTTGTGGATCTCGCTCATAGGATCCATGATTCGGCGTGTCGGAAGCCCATTTCTTGGAGGCTTATCTTTTGGTATGTTACCACAGTGCATAGATTCTTATACATTGAGGTATGGCGGGCACTGTCGTCATAGCGTTAATAAAAATCTTAGAGTGCATGCTTTGTTGTGGGCGGGGTTTGTAAAAGATAAGCTGTTGGGTATTTATGTATATATGATGAAAGCAAGCTGTTTTGGTTGCTTTGTTTATTTATCTTGTCTCTTAATTCATGTTCATGTTTTATTTAGTGATTTTCTCGATGTTGTATCACTAGGGTGCGAGGTAAGACACGATCACGGGCACAGGTTGGTCGTGACAAAAGTGGTATCGAGCGATTAGTCCTCGGAAAGTGTCTGACCGTGTCTAGTAGAGTCTTGATTATCGGTGTGTTGTGCACCACATCTATAATCGAGGCTATAGGACATTTAGGATTAGTTTCCATTCTTCTCATTACGAGATCGTGCCACTAGAAAGTGTGATAAGTTGGACCCTACGGCGTATTCCTTTCCTTTACGATTATGCCTCGCGTAAAACAGCGAGCCAGATAGGCAAAGCGATCGAGAGCGTTAGTGAATCTGAGAGATGCAGCGCGAGCGGTCGGTGCACGAGCAGTGCTTCGGCCGAGTTTAGCGGCGCCTTGACACCAGCGATTTAGAAACGCAGCGATGGCTGCGAGACTCTGATGCGAGCCTCGGTCCCACGGCTGGAAGCGAGATGAGATAAGTACAGAGATGGCGATTCTGGCGAGTGCGTGGCGAGATATGAGGATAAATTTGGATCTGGCGATTCCGGCCCGATAGCACCGTAGATTCACCCGGCGAGCGGTTTGAGGCTACGGGACTTTACGAGTTGTAGCCACTTGATGTTACATGGATCGAGGGCGAGATGACCTCGGGAGTTTATCAAGCGACTCTGACGGATCGTGAGTGATCGAGTCTCGAGCGGTCGGTGGTATTGGGTTCGCGTCATTGCGTGATCTGCGATTGGTAGTTTTGGTCGTGGGAGTTGTCGGGAAGAGCATGCACTTCCGGCCGTATGGGGCGAGTTCTCAAGGGCTTTTCTTGCACATTTCTTGCCCCACAAATGAGGAGGGCTCGGTAGCAGATTTTTAGCGTTGAGCGGGGCGGGCGGGCGGTTAGAAAGTACAATGTGAGTTCGACTCATTAGCTCGGTATGTTCCATTGTGGTAGGCGATATTGAGGGCCAGTACACCGCTACGTCAGGGCTAGATGATTACTTAGCGAGAGCATGCAGGTGTAGCTCTTGGTAGGGGCATGGACATTGCCGCGTCTGGCTCATGCGCTAGGATGTGAGGCACGGAGAGGTCGGCGGAATGGCCAGAGATCAGCGAAGAAGGGCGAACAAGGTCCTTTGGTAACTTCGGCGGACGCCTGGCCAGCGATCTAGTTATGTACCTCGCGATGCAGTGGTCCCCACGATCGTCGGGGCGTTCGAGGTATTCGGGGCTGGTCGAGCTCGCGGCCAGTTCCGCGGATATACATGAGTTACAGCGATCGAGTTGAGTTTTCCTCGGTGTACGCGATCGTGGCGGCGTCGTCGGGAATGTCGTCTTTTTGCGGTGCTTGTTTTGCTGCGGCCGTCGGGCGTGTGGCGAGCTGTCCTAGTAGGAAGGATGCGAGCAATGACTCGACTGCGGATCGATGGCGAGGTTCGCCGCGCCTACTGTATGCGCCTGCGAGCTTATGATTAGAGTGGAGCGGTAGATCGGTATATCCTTAACCCTCAGAGATTTATATGCATGATATAATGACCTTCTTATTGTGTGCTACGTTCGGATAGCGTTATGTTGGTTATGAGTTAGAAAGCATGGTTAGTTGAAAGGATATGTATGGGGGCATGGAAAGTGTGAACCTTAGATTATTTCACGATTGAGACCTTACGAGATAAGGTCGTCTTGAGTAAAAGATTCATTTATGTTTGACCTTTATCGAGTGCGTAGTATGCATGGGATATATTTGTGTGATAAGTCCATGGGTAGTGTGAAATGGAAGTGGTAGCTTTCATGATGTGAGTTAGTAAGAATTGTGCATGTCGAGGAACAAGGGTTTGGCGCGATTGTGGGTCGGGTTGAGGGCGTGTTGCGGGTCAACCGTGGCAGGATTAAGGTAAGGTCAGTTCTGGGTGGTCACTTGGATGGTAGAGTCACGAGGGTGCTAGGCCCAGTTTAGATGACCATCGTATGAGTTCGTGGATATGTTCGACGAGCGGATCGTGAAGGCGGGAATGGCCTTAAGGAAGATCGAGGCTAGTAAGATGACCAAGTTTGGAGGTAGTGACTCCAAAGTTTTGGAAAGCGAAGTATGGTGCGTATACTAGAAGAATTCAAGTGTTAGAAAATGCTGACGAGTAAGGGTAGCGAGCATGTATTGCGAGCATAGATATGATCATTTCTTGTGAAGAGAGAAGGTCTGAAGGATGTATATTTTAGACCTCGGGGATCGCATGCGATCGGTACCATTTGTTGGGTCGCGGGTGACACTAGAACCTCGCGGCAAAGTGACAAAAGTTTGTGATGTTAGAGGTGTTTCCTCGTGGACTTGGATGTAAGTATTTGCGGGTGTTTTACGTGGCGGTGTGGCGAGGATTTGTTCTCGTAAATATAGTAGTGAAGACTATCTTGGCGCATGTTTGTTTTGAGGCTTAGAAGGAACATTCGGACGAATGTTTCTAAGGAGGAGAATGTTATACCGTATTTCCGGGGTATATGCGTGAGGGCGTGCGTAGAAATTTGAGCCTTAAAGTTAGGCAAGGTTGAAATTGTACATAACTACCAAAAAGTCGTTTTTAAATGAAGCGTTTCCTGACTTTTGTAGGGAAAATTAGGCTATGTCAATAATAATTTTTGCGGATTTTTAGAGGCGTAACATTTTGGACCAGCGGGAGGGTGACATGTGTCACCTCGCATTGGAAAGAGGTTGGACGGCAAAATGGGCTAGCTTGCGTTTTTGTGTTGAATTTTGCTCAAGGGTTAGGTAGGATATTTTGTGTAGATGGATAAGGTAACACATGGCTAAATCTTGACCTTACACTTGCTATACACTTGGAAGAATCTTGGCCCTTGGTTGGCCGTGGCTTGACTATAAATACCACTTTGTTGATGAAATTCTTCATCCAAATATTTTCTAAGTGTTAAAAATCCCTCCTCTCCCTTGTGAAGTTTTCGTCCACCACACCCTTTGAGTGAGCTTGGCGAGAGCCACCCTCCGCTGTAGTGCCCTAGCCGTAAGGGTACACCACTTGTTGTCTCGTATAAATACCCCCTTTTGTGGTATAGAAATACTCTCCAAGTATTGTTATAATGCCCAAATACCTTGTAGTATTCCCAAGTTACACTTATACAAAGCCAGAAAATACTATTATACTTCCTCGGTCACAAAAGCGAAACCTAAGGAAAAACCTTCATAGTCGGTTGAAGTGTTAAGTAGAAGTTGGTTAGAACTTAAGGGTTGTTGGAGGCGGGTTGGGCGCACGGAGTAGGAGCTAAACCTTGCTCGGGATCGACATATAAACTCGGATAATTTTGGGCTTATCGAGGTAAACATTCTTGACCTACGTGGTAATTGGAAATTACATGTTGTAGGAGTATATAGTTAAGTATACTATATATAGGCGAGCATAGTTGTGCGGCAATGTCTTTTGACTTAAGCTGAATAATACTTACGGCAATGTCTTGCGACTTAAGCTGAATTTTAAGAAGTGGTGAGGCGTAATTACATGGGAGTATTCTGATGAGACTTGTGTAGTATTCTTGTGAGTAGAATTGTACCGCGTCGGTTAGGCGTGCAAACCCCCACTGGTTGGCTTGGTAGCACCGATAGAGGAGGAGATTTCTGTTGTTGCGGGGAGGTCTTCGAATTTTACGTAGAATATTCTACATTGAGATCTAGGATGTTAATAGGCGCCTTGTGGCCTCTATAGGTTGAAGTACTACGACGGCGTGATCTACTTGGCTTAGGAGTAGCCAGCGGTTTGAGGTACTTGGAGCATTTTGCTATTAGTCGATAATCGTCGCGAGGTATGTGAACCTCTTCCTATCTGTTCTAGCATGATATGTGTATAACTATGTAGTACGGTGAGCGTCTGTGTTTAATGTATTTGATTGGTTTGAAACATAAAGTGTTATAACGGCTTATGGGAAGTTGGTTATAACGACTTTATGTAGGTAAGAAAATGCTTTGTGGTTTCAAAGGATAAGCGATTTGACTTATAACGGATTTGATGTGTAGTAACAAAGAACTTGAAGTGTTTCAAAAGACCTTTTGAAAGAAGAGTAATACTTGGCTTTGAAAACATAAGAGTTGTACTAGCTTTATGGGAAGTTAGGTATAACGTCTTAAGAGTGATAAAAAGAATGGTTTCTTGATTTTTAGAAGATAAGAGACTTGACTTAATGGTATTAATATGAATTTTGTTAAAAGTGTGAAACCTCATTCGTGAGTAATGAGTACTTGGTTTTAAAAGGAATAATGTTTCTTGATTTGAAATCGAGAATGAGTATCGACAAACCAACTGCGGCGTTAATAAAGGAAAATGTATTGAATAATGAAGTATGGTATTAAAACCGGTGAAACCTCCATCTGCATAGAAGCTAAGATGAGACAAAATTATATTACATTTCCTAGATCATGTTTGCTTAATAAGATTGATTATAAACAAGAATAACCTACTCACATATAAGACATATGTTTCTCAAAGCGTTTAAAGGAGAATTATGTTTTAAAGTTAAAACTATGAACTACGAAACCTTTTCTAAAATGAGAAACTTGAGCATTTGAAATTAGGCAAACTTGAACGTTTGGAAAATAAGGTTGTTACTTGATTTTACAAAGGAAAGCATTTTGGTTTACTTAACAATGTTAGTCACTCTATTTTTATACTACGGGTGTCGGGTGACCTTTGTAAAAGAAATGGATCTTTAAAAGGAATTTAACGTACGTAGTACTTTAGGGTTAAAACCCGGACTTTGGCATAAAATGAAAGTACTTTGAGTTGTGTATAACTTGCCTATGCTTGTTGTTGTGAAGCTTGCCTATGCTTGTTGTTGTGAAGCTTGCATATGCTTGTTGTTGTGAAACTTGCCTATGCTTGTTGTGATAGCCTTTGTTGTATTTTTGTACCCCCGCGTCTCTCGATGGAGGGCCGGTTGATTTGTTATGAACGATTATACACCGAGTCCCACGAGATGGCGAGGACACGTATTCCATCGATTATACACCGAGTCCCACGAGATGGCGGGGACACGTATTCCGTCGATTATACACCGAGTCGCACGAGATGGCGGACACGTATTCCGTCGATTATACACGAGTCGCGAGATGGGCGGGGACACGTATTCCATCGATTATACACCGAGTCGCACGAGATGGGCGAGGACACGTATTTCATCGATTATACACGAGTCCGCGAGATGGCGAGGACACGTATTTCATCGATTATACACCGAGTCGCGGGATGGTAGGACACGTATTCATCCGGTTATCATACATGTCTCTGCTTTATATAGACTATTATGATTTCATTCTGATCTTTTCTGATTTCACATACTTGGTACTGTTATCGACCTCGCCGAAGTGCGTTCATCCGCAGTGGAAATACATCGGTTGTGGATCCTCGCTCATAGGATCACGATTCGTGTGTCGGAAGCCCATTTCTTGGAGGCTTATCTTTTGGTATGTTACCACACAGTGCATGGATTCTTATACATTCGAGGGTATGGCGGGGCCTGTCCGTCATACATTGTAAAAATCTTAGAGTGCATGCTTGTTGTGGCGGGGTTTGTAAAAAGATAAGCTGTTCGGGTATTTATGTATATATGATGAAAGCAATTGTTTTGGTTGCTTTGTTTATTTATCTTGTCTCTTAATTCATGTTCATGTTTTTATTTCCGCTGATTTTCTCTGATGTTGTATCACTAGGGTGCCCGGGGTAAGACACCAGTCACGGGCCCGGGTTCGGGTCGTGACATGTCCCCGCTTTAGTGGCGACCATGGAGGATAGAGTGCACCGATATGTCACAGGGCTTGACGATTATCTAGCAGAGAGTTGCTCGGGTGTAGCTCTTCAGCCGGGCATGGACATTGCCCGCATGCAGGCTTATGCCTTTGGGAGGTGAGGCGAAGAGTCGGCGGAATGGCCGAGATCAGCGAGAAGAGGCGGGGCAGCGAGGTCCTGGTAGCATTCGAGGCGCATCGGCCGAGCTAGTTATGTACCTCACTTGATGCAGTGGTCCTCGCGATCTTTAGGGCGTTTGGGGTATTCGGGGCTGGTAAGAGCTCGAGGCTTACAGTTTCTGAGGTTACGTAAGTTCTAGCGGCCAGATTCATGTCCCCTGCGTGTGCACGATGTGGCGGCGTCGTCCGGAGAATGTCGTCTTTTTCGGTGCTTGTTTCACTGCGGCCGTCGAGGGCCATGTGACGAAGGCGTGCTTATAGGATGGATGCCGCGGCGTAGCGCGACTCAGGATCGATGTGAGTTCATCGCGCCTACGGTATGCGCCTGCGAGCCTATGATTAGAGTGGAGCGGTAGATTCGGGTATATCCTTAACCTACAGAGACTTGTATGTGTTGATAATCATGATCTTTGTGTTAAGTGTTATGTTCGGGTAATTGTGGGAAATTTCCTTGGGTTGTGTAAGATGAAAGTGGTAGCTTTCATGTCGCGAATAGTAAGAATGTTGCGGGCGAGCGAGAAAGTTAGGTACGACTGGTCGGGTTGAGGACCATTCGCGGGTCAACCGTGGCGGAATGTGGTGAGGTCGATCGAGGTGGTCGCCAGTGGTAGGGTCACAAGGATGCTAGGCCAGTTTAGATAACCATCGTAAGAGTTGGTGGATACGTTCGACGAGAATCGATTCGTGAAGGCGGGAATGGCCTTAGGAAATCGAGGTTAGTAAGATGACCAAGTTGGAGGTAGTGACTCAAGGGTTGGAAAGCGAAGCGTTAAAGCGTAGTACGGATACTAGAAAGAGTTCGAGTGTTCGAGAAGGGTACAACGATATAAGGGAGAAGTGAACGTGTGTGATCGTTTCTTTTGCGAAATGAAGGTGCGAAGGGAGTATATTTTAGACCTTGGTGGGAACTTTTGTGATCACAGAGGTGATTCCTCGTTGGCTTGGACTTGGGTTTTGCGCGTGTGTTAAATTGTGGCCAGGGGCGGCATGTTTTGTTTCGTAAGTATAGTAGTGAAGGCTATACCGGCACGTGTATGTTTTGAGGCTGAGAAGGAACATTCGGGACGAATGTTTCTAAGGGGGGAAGAATGTTATACCCCGTATTTCCAGAGTATGTACGTAAGGGCGTACGTATAAAAGTTTAGCCTTAAAGTTAGGCACTTTGGACAAATTGTGCACAACTAGCGAAAAGAGTCGTTTTCCGACGAAACGTTTCCACAGCTTACGTAGGGAAAATTCCGGCTATGTCATTTATATTTTTTGCGGATTTTTCCGGGAGATGAAATATTTTGGACCAACGGGAGGGTGACAAGTGTCACCCTCATTGGACGACAAAATGGGCTTGATTTGGACGATTTTGTGCCTTTCCCTTGGTCAAGGGTTAGGTAGGATATTTTGGTGGTAGATGGATAAGGTGTACTTGGGTGAATCTTGGCCTTACACTTGCTATGCACTTGGCTTCATCTTGGCCCTTGGTTGGCCTTTGGTTAGCCTATAAATACTCCCTTAAGTTGAAGACTTTCTTCATCCTCACTTGAAAATTCCTAAGGCAAAATCCCTCCCTCTCCCTCTTGTTGCTCTCGTCCACCACACCCCTCCCCCTTTGTGGTAGCCTAGCCGAAACACCCCTCCCCCTCTTGGAGGCCCTCGGCCGAGAAACCCCCCCCTAGCCTTGTTGTGCTAGTCGAAATACTACCCTCCTTGGTTGAGAAATACTCTCCAAGTGTTGTTGTAATGCCCAAAATACCTTAGCCCACATACCTTGTAGTACTTTCCAAAGTACCCTCTATCTGAAAAACCGGAAAATACGATTATACTTTCCTTTAGCCTTTAGATGAAACCCTAAGGAAAATCTTCACCCGTAGTTGAAGTTATAAGTAGAAGTTGAGTAGGACTTAAGGGTTTCTTGGAGGCGAATGGAGCGCACGGAGTAGGAGCTAAACCTTGCTCAGGAGCGACATATAACTTGGATAATTTTGGGCTTATCGAGGTAAATATCTTGTCCCCCTATTGTAATTGGAAATTACATGATTGTTAGAATATATAGTTGAAGTATACTATATATAGAATGAATATTGAAAAGGACCTGAACGTAGTTTTGCGGCAATGTCTTTTGACTTAAGCCTGAAGAATAAAGAGGAAAAGCGAGCTGTAATTACATGGGTGTATTCTGATGAGACTTATCTAGCATTCTTGTGAAGTAGAATTGTACACGTCGGTTAGGCGTGTAAAACCCCACGGTTGGCACAGTGGCGGCCTCGGTAGATGAGGAGATTTCTGTTGTGGGGAGAGTCTTATAGAATTTTACGTAGAATATTCTACGTTGAGATCTAGATGTTAATAGGCGCCTTGTGGCCTTTATAGGTTGAAGTACTACGGGTGGTGCGATCTACTTGGCAAGGAGTAGCCAAGCGGTTTGAAGTACTTGGGCGTTTGCTATTAGTCGATACTGTCGCGAGGTATGTGAACCTCTTCCTATCTCTTCTAGCATGATATGTGTATAACTATGTAGTACGGTAGGCGTCATGTGTTAAAGGTATTTGATTGGTCTCTGACATAAAGTGTTATAACGACTTTATGGGAAGTTGGTTATAATAGCTTTATGTAGGTAAGAGAATGCCTTGTGATTTTTAAAAGGTAACTGATTTGAACTATGACTGGCTTGATGTGCGATAATAAAGAACATGAAGTAATTCAAAAGATTTATGTATCATTTTGATAAAAGAGTAATACTTGGTTTTTGAAAACTTAAGAGTTATACTAGCTTTATGGGAAGTTAGGTATAACGGCTTAAGAATGTTATATGGATTTCGGAAATGTGAACAAGTATCGAACGAACCACTGCAGCGTTAATAAAGGAAATGTACTGACTAATGAGTTGTATTATTAAAACCAGTAGAAACCTCCATCTGCATAGAAGCTAAGAATAGACAAAATGATATTACATTTCCTATATCATGGCTGCTTAATAAAATTGATTATGAACAAGAATAACCTACACTCATATAAGACATATGTTTCTCAGATTGTTTAAAAGAGAATTATATTCTTAAAATGATTAAGACTATGAACTATGAAACTTTTCTAAAATAAAGAGACTGGAGTAATTGAAATTAGGCAAACTGGAACTCTAGGGAGAAGGAAGGCATTGTTTTGTCTTAAAATGGTTTAAAACATAAAGTGTTATAACAGCTTTATGGGAAGTTGGTTATAACGACTTTATGAAAACAAAAGAAAGGTTTTATCATTGGTTTTATTGTGGTAACTTGACTTTAAAAAGAGAAGTGTTTTGGTCTAAAAAGAAGGCATGGTATTGCCTTAATTGGTTTTAAAAAGGAAAGTATGGAAATTGTTTTGGTTTACTTAAAAGAAGTAAGTCACTCTATTTTTATACTATGTATTGGGTGACTTTTATAAAAGGAATGGATCTCTTAAAAGGAATTTAACGTCGTAGTACTTTAAGGGTTAAAACCGGACTTTGACATAAAAGAAAGTACGCAGTTGTGTATAACTTGCCTATGATTGTTGTTGTGAAACCCGCTATGCTTATTGTCATAGCCTTGTTGTGCAAATCTTGTATTCCACCCGACTACCGCGTTCATGGGATGAGCAGGAATGTATTCCACCCGACTACGCGTTCATGGGATGAGCAGGAATGTATTCCACCCGACTACGCGTTCATAGGATGAGCAGAATGTATTTCACTCGACTACGCGTTAGTGGATGAACAGGAATGTATTTCACTCGACTACCGCATCCATGGGATGGACCGTGAATGTATTCTATCCGACTCACCGAGTTCATGAGATGAGCAGGAATGTATTCCACACGTTTCTATCTGGGTCCATGAGATGGGCGAGACATGTTAAGCGTATCACATGGTTTGTACCTAGGCTGGCGGTGAGGAAGGAGTTCCACGGGCGTGAGGATGACTTTGAGCGTGAGTCACGACTTGACATGGCCTTTTTATTATGAGCGTAGTTTGGTTATCATACATGTCTCACGCTTTATATAGACTATTATGATTTCATTTCTGATATTTCTGATTTCACATACTTGGTACTGTTATCGACCTCTTTCGGGAGGCTGCGTTCATGCCGCAGTAGAGTACATCAGTGTCGATCCAGCTTTTAGGATCACCTCTCAGCGTATTGGGAAGCTCGTTCCTTGAGGCTTATCTTTGGTATGTTACCACAGGTGCATAGGTTCTTGTACATTCAGGGGTATGGCGGGGCGCTGTCCCGTCATAGTTGTTGTATAAATCTTAGAGGTCTGTAGCACTGTTGTGGGCAGGGTTGTAAGGATTGTAACTGTTCAAATGTTTATATATATATATATATATGTTGAAAGGCAACCGTTTTGGTTGCTGCTTTTTCTTTCATCTTGATCCATATTTATTTATATGTTTAAAGTTTTTATTTCATTGGTTTTCTCGATGTTGTATCACCAGGGTGCGGGTAAGGCACGATCACGGGCAGGTTGGTCGTGACAAAAACGATCCTAAGTAAATGCAGTTTGATTATTCTTCTTTTAAACCCTTCTGCGTGATAACAGTTCAATTCTTTAATATCCTTCTAAGTATTTATACTTATTTCTATACTTCTACAGTATGTATTCTCTAATTACAAAAGAAGGACAAGTTTATTTACCTCGGTAAGCCCAATAATATCCTAGATAAAAGTCGCGCTGAGCAAGGTTTAGCTCCTAAGTTATGCTCATTAGCTCAGAAAACCTTAGAAGTTCTTCACAACTTCTATTAAGGACTAAGGGATTTGGGCTAGGGTATTTTGGGCATTATAACAATACTAGAAGGCAACTTTTCTACGAGGAGGGTAGATTTAAAGCTAGGCTGGGGAATAGCCTCGGCTAAGCTTCTCCGAGGGAGGTTGTGTTGAATGAAAAGGCTCGAGGAGAGGAGAGGATTTTAGACTTGGAAAGTTTGTTTGTGGATGAAGAACTCTTCATCACAAGAGGGGTATTTATAGGTCAAGGGATGGCCAACCAATGGCCAAGATTATGCCAAGTGCAAGGCAAGTGTAAGGCCAAGATTTGGGCAAGTGTACCTAGCCAACTTGCACACAAAATATCCTACCAACTCCAAGACAAAATAAGCCCTTCGTTCGGCCCTAATGCCGTCCACACATCCACCAAGGAGAGGGTGACAAGTGTCGCCCTCTTGTTGGTCCAAAGTGTTTCGTCTCTCGGAAAAATCCGCAAAAATTAGAAATGACATAGCTGGAATTTATCCTACGCGAGTTGTGTAAAACGTTTCGTCGGAAAACGATTCTTTTAGTGAGTTGTGCCCAAGTATTTTCGTCCAAGCCTAACTTTTAAGGCTAAACTTTTGTACGTATTCCCTCACGTACATACTCTGGAAATACGGGGTATAACAGTTTTACGGCAATGTCTTTTGACTTAAGCCTGAATAATAAGAATCTGGAAGTATTTTAAAAGAATATATATATAGTACGGTGACGACGTGTGTTAAGCGAATGTAGTTTTACTGATGTCTTTTGACTTAAGCCCGAATAATAAGAATCGGAAGTATTTTAAAAGAATATATATATAGTACGGTAGGCGTGCGTGTTAATCGAATGTAGTTTCTGTGATGTCTTTTGACTTAAGCTTTGAATAATAAGAATCTTGAAGTATTTCAAAAGAATTATGTCACGACCGAACGGGCGTGGATCGTGCCTACCGGGCACCCTAGTGATACAACATCGAGAGAAAAACCAGTGAAATAAAAATTAAACATACAATTAGATATGGATCAAGATAAAGAAAGCAGGCCAACCAAAGCGGTTGCCTTTCAAAGTATATATATATATCGACCTTTGAAAGCGATTCTAATCCCCTGACCACACATGGCGGTGCACTAGACCTCTAAGATTTTTACAACAACTATGACGGGACAGGCCCCGCCATACCCCTGAATGTACAAGAACCTACAGACTCAGGGTAACATACCAAAAGATAAGCCTCCGAAGGAACGGAGCTTCAATCTGTTGAAATGTGATCCTATAAGCGGGACCAAGGTAGATGTACCTCTACTGCGGCATGAACGCACCCAAGGAGGTCGATCTGTACCAAGTATGTGAAATTGAAATGCGAAAATGAAATCATAATAGTCTATATAAAGCGGAGACATGTATGATAACCAAACTACGATACAACATATAGCAATCATATCAAGTCGTGGACTCACGCCTCCAAATCATCACTCGTGCGTGAAATTCCTTCCTCCGCTGGCGATCATGATATAACAACACGAGGTATACATGAACACGGGTTCCACCGTGTCATAAAACCGTGCGGGCAAGTATAACTACCAGATCCGAGTACGATAATCTTGCATAACCATATCATGAAGGCGACACGTGGCAAGTCAATAGCCTCACCGGCTCCTCCTGCGCCACGTGGCGGCGGGGCAAGTAAATCGACACGCGCAGGATCACAACCGTAAGTCACGGCTCCATCCAAACACCGACTCGCGAAGGCGACACGTGGCAAGTGCACTAGCCTCCACTCCTCCTGCGCCACGAATCGACGGGGCAGTGAATCGGCTAAGCACCAGATCACAACCGTAAGTCACGATACTTCGCCGCGAAGCTGACACGTGGTAAGTGCGATAACCTATACCAGATCCACCTGCGTCACGTAGCTGACGGGGGCAAGTAAACAGGCTATGCACTCGATCACAACCGTAAGTCACGATACTTCGCCATAAATAACCATAATGGTCACATGTCCACAGAATCCATCATCGGTGTAGACATGCCCATGTAACAATGATAATGGAAGCATACCCGTGGAATCTTCTGTCACTGCCGGTACGTCCAAGTAAGTTTGTTATACCCCGTAAATTCTAGAAGTTAAGATAAGAACATACCAAGGAAAATAAGTTTTGAGAGACGATAGATAAGTTGACAAACATGTGTTGGACGGATTTTGAGTTTACCTTGGAGTGTTGTACCCCAGTTGTTAAGAGTTTCGAGGTGTTCAAAAGCCTCATATGTAGTTCGTTAAATCTAGATCCCAACGCAACAAACCGTTCGTCGATAGGACATCGGAGTCAAAAGTAATGGAAGTTTCAAGTTTGGTGCGCAGGCTGGCAGCAGCAGTTTTCGGTTCAGGGGTACAGCGCCGCGACGCCGGAATGCAGGGCCGCGGCGCCGGTTATCTTGAGTCGCGGGGTTACTGGCCCGGCGCGAATCTTGGAACTTTTCTCGAAGTGGAGGCGCTGTGGCTTGTGGCGCCATGGATTTTTCGCGATAAAAGGCTGAAATCAGGAGATATTTTGTTAAAAACCTATGGGAGGGTGACAAGTGTCCCTCCCATCCTTTTTGACCAGATTAGGGCCTATTTAGGGCCAAGTCTTGGAAGACTTGCCATTTCATTTCAAAACCCTTCCATGGAAAACCCTCTCCCTTCTCTCTAGTTTTTGGAAGAAAAACCTAGCCTAAGAGGAAATTGTTGGAGCGGCGGCAAGAAGGAAAAGTGTGGGTAACTTGTGGGAAGCACTGGTAGACGAGTTTGACAGAAAAGAAGTGGAAGAAAGGGGCTTTTGTGGGTTTCTCCTTAAGGTAAAAGTTTCCCCTTTCTCTTGGTTATGAGCCTAAGGCTGTTATATTTTAGTAGTATAGATGTGAGCCTGAGGCTGTTATATTTTAGTAGTATAGATGTGAGCCTGAGGCTGTTATATTTTAGTAGTTTAGAATTGAGCACAGTACATTTTATTTGTTTATTTGGATCTTGTTGTCTTGTTGAAGATGTCTAGGGCTAGATATCATGTTAGGCCTAAGAACTTGGATTGGAAAGAGTTGAAAGGGGTTTAGGGTTGGTTTATTGTTGGTCAAGAATGACATGGAATTATTGGTTTATTTTACATTATTGTGGGAGTTTGGTTATTGAATTCGACCTTAACAAAGGTGGCAAGTTAGTAGAAACAAAGGAAGTGCCGTCCAAATTGTCGTAGAACTTAGGGACTTTGCACTTAGTTTATTCTACGTTCGAAGCTAGAGTTTGATAGACGTTTTATGACCCTTATAGGGTTGAAGTACTACGGTAGCATATTCCTCTTAAGAGAGATAGTACTGTGGAGCATTTTGCTTATTGTCGACAATCGTCGCGAGGTATGTGATTCTTCCTATCCTCTTCAGCATGACTATTTGTAAAATATATAGTGCGGTAGACGCACGTGTGTTAAAGGAATTTGATTTCCCTTTTGTGTCTTGGCTTGATATGAAGTGTTAAGGGCTTCATTGTGTGGAAATAGTAGTAAAGTCTTATCCGTTAGTAACGGGTACTCGGTGGTTAAAGAATGAGCCCTATTGGTCTCATAAATGTTTATAGTGGTAATTGGTTGCTTTAAAACATAAAGTGTTATAACGGCTTTATGGGAAGTTTGTTATAACCACTTTATGTAGCTAAAAGAATGGTTTGTTGATTTCAAAAGATAAGAGACATGACTTGTAATTGACCTAAATGGTGTTGAAAAGTATAAAACCTAAGTCGTGAGAAATGAATACTTGGTTTTAAAAGAATAACGTTACAAATTTCGGAAATGGGAATAAGGATCGAACAAGCCAATGCAGCGTCGATAAAGGAAAGAAGTAATGACTATTAATCATATTAAAACCAGTAGAAACCTCCATCTGCATAGAAGCTAAGATAATACAAAATGGCATTACATTTCCTAGATCATGGTTGCTCTAATGAGAATTATTGAAATCAAGTTCTGATTTTCCTAAAAGTTTCAAAGTAAGGAACTCGTTTTCTAATAGAAAAGAGACTTAAGAATTTGAAGTATTTTGGTTTAAAAGAAAGGCATGATTTTGTCTTGACTTGTTTTACTATCATAAAGTGTTGTAATAGCTTATGAAGTTAGTTATAACGACTTTATGGAAAATAAAGAAATGGACTCATTATTGGATTTAGAATGGTAACTAGATTTTGGGAAAAGAGTAGTAACTTGTTTTCAAAATGTGGAACTCTTTGTGATGGAAAAACATAAGTGGCTTGTTTATAAAAGGTAGGAGTACCTTGATCTTAAATGGGTTTTAATGGTATACTTGACATTGTGGTAAGAAGTATGTATAGTACCTTGAGTTGGGTGTAACTTGCCTCTGCTTGTTGTGGTAGCCTTTGTTGTGCAAGTGTTTGGTTGTGTGCTACCGAGTCTCTCGATGGAGGGCCGGCTATCTGGTTGATTGATGGACATCTTGGCGTTGGGTAGCCAGCGGGTATGCTTCCATCATGTCGATCCTCTTGGACATCGACACGTTGGCTAGCCCACGGGTATGCTTCCATTAGGAGTGTTATCCGGTTAGTTGTTTGGACATACCGACACGCCGTTGGGTAGCCCACGGGTACGCTTCCAGTGAGTATCATCTTGTTATTTCCTTTGGGCATCCGACACGTTGGATGGTCCACGGGTATGGGCCCACTAGGATGGTTCCATGGCCATGCTTATACCGAGGTGAGATCTTGGGGCACGCGGCCATTGTGCGGGTTAAATTCGGGTTGTATTTGAGTGATGATTTCACGGGCATGAGTCTCGACTTGACATGACCTTATATGTTGTATCGTAGTTTGGTTATCATACATGTCTCACTTTATATAGACTATTATGATTTCATTTCTGATATTTTACGATTTCACATACTTGGTACTGTTATCGACCTCCTTGAAGTGCGTTCATGTCGCAGGTTGAGGTACATAGCTTGCTGATCCACTCTCTTAGGATCGCTGTTCGGTTCTCGGAAAGCTCCATATCTCCGGAAGCTTGTCCTGTGGTACGGTTCCCTGAAGTAGTAGGCTTTTGTATATTCAGGGGCATGGCGGGGCCCTGTCCCGTCATTATGGTTTCAAATTCTTAGAAGTGCATGCTTGTTGTGGCAAGTTTGTAAGGGATATGTATTCAAGTTTTAATTTATGTACAAAAAGGTAATCATTGGGTTAGCGCTTTCTTATTTCACTGTTTTATTTCATGAGTGTTTTTATTTCCGCTGATTTTCTCTGATGTTGTATCACTAGGGTGCCCGGGGTAAGGCACCAGTCACGGGCCCTGGTTCGGGTCGTGACAAAGTTCTCAACAAGTCAACCGGCCCTCCATCGAGAGACGCGGTAGTATAGAAACACAATTTTTGCACAACAAAGGCTATCACAACAAGCATAGGCAAGTTACACAACAACAAGCATAGGCAAGTTATACACAACTCAAGGTACTTTCATTTTATGTCAAAGTCCGGGTTTTAACCCTAAAGTACTACGTACGTTAAATTCCTTTTTAAAGATCCATTTCTTTTACAAAGGTCACCCGATACCCGTAGTATAAAAATAGAGTGACTAACATTGTTAAGTAAACCAAAACACTTCCCTTTGTAAAATCAAGTAACATCATTATTTTACAATCTTTCAAGTTTGCCAAATTTCAAATGCTCAAGTTTCTCATTTTCGAAAAGGTTTCGTAGTTCATAGTTTTAATCCTTTAAAACAATTTGAGAAACATATGCCTTATGTGTGAGTAGGTTATTCTTTGTTCATAACAATCTTATTAAAGCAGCCATGATCTAGAAAATGTAATATCATTTTGTCTCATATTAGCTTCTATGCAGATGGAGGTTTCTACTGGTTTTAATAATACTTCATTATTCAATACATTTCCCTTTATTAGCTGCGATGGTTTGTTCGATATTTATTCGATTCAAATCAAGAAACATTATTCCTTTTTTAAAAACCAAGTACTCATTACTCACGAATGAGGTATCACACTTTTTAACAAACTTCATGTTAATTTAATTAAGTCAAGTCTCTTGTCTTATAAAAATCAAATAACCATTCTTTTTATCTTTCTTAAGTCGTTATACCTAACTTTCCATAAAGCTAGTATAACTCTTAAAACCAGGCATTATTCTTCTTTCAAAAAGGTTTCTTATCTCTTTTGAAATACTTCAAGGTTCTTTATTATTCAGGCTTAAGTCGAAAGACATTGCCAATAAACTACGTTCAGTTAACGCACGTACGTCTACCGTACTATATATATATATATACTTCAAGATTCTTTTTATCCAGGCTTAAGTCGAAGACATTGCCGATAACTACGTTCGATTAACGACGTCGTCATACTATATATATATATATATATATATATACTTTTAAAATATCATGCTCAAGAGTATAGGAAGAATCACATACCTCGCGACGATTATCGACTATTAGCAAAACGCTCTACGGCTATAATTCGGCTAGCCTTGTCCACCTTCCAAGTAGTACATGCTACTTGCAGAACATTCAACCAATAAAGGTTATAAGTCTCAGAAATGTCCTATGTAAGTAAATCTGATTTAAACTTCTACTTTAATACTCTTCTGATGTGATTTCAGTTCAAGTCTTTTCTGTAATATTCTTCTATTACAGTTCAATTCCCTTCTATGAATCTTATATTCATTTCTATACAACTACAGTATGTAATTTCCAATTACAATAGAAGGATAAGATTATTTACCTCGGTAAGCCCAAAATTATCCAAGTTTAATGTCGATCCTGAGCAACGTTTAGCTCCTACTCCGGGTGCTCCAACCCGCTCCAAACAACCCTTAGAAGTTCTACGAAACCTCCTCCTAATACTTCAACCAACTGTGAAGATTTTCCTTAGGGTTTCGTTTTTGTGACTTAAGGGAAGTATAATAGTATTTCTGGGCTTTTCGTATAGAGGTAACCTTGGGAATACTACAAGGTATTTGGGCAGTATTTGGGTATAGCAACAATACTTGAAGAGTATTCTCTACCAAGAGGGGTATTTTCACGAGAACAACACCACGGAGGGGTAGGTTTCGCTAGCACCCTGGGAGGTACTTTCGGCGAGGAGGGCTCTCGGCGAGGGGCCTCACAAAGGGGAGGGGAGGCTAGGACGAGAACTTCAACACCCAGGGGGGGAGAAGGCTTTCAAGACTTAGAAAAAATTTTGGGTGAAGAAGTTCATCCACTAAGGGGGGGTAGTTATAGGCCAACCAATGCGACGATAGCCAAGATGAAGCCAAGTGCCATGCAAGTGTAGGGTGAGGATTCATCCATGTGCCTTATCCATCTACTACACAAAATATCCTACCTAACCTTGACTAAAGAAAAGCCAAGAAAATCGTCCACTTTGGCCCAATGTTGCCGTCAATGAGGGTGACAAGTGTCACCTCCGTTGGTCCAAAATATTTCATCTCGGAAAAATCCGCAAAAATAATAAATGACATAGCGGAATTTTCCCTTCGCAAAGTTTGTAAAACGTTTAGTGGAAAACGACTCTTTCGCTAGTTGTGTACAAATTTCGCCACTTTGCCTACTTAAGGCTTACACTTTTATGCGACGTCCTCACGCATATACTGAAATACGGTATAACATTCTCCTCCTTAGAAACATTCGTCGAATGTTCCTTCTAAGACAGATAACGATCAAGTTCCTCATAGCTTAACGGTTTGCAAATGCCGCATGGTCACAGAATAACATGCGCGCAAATACTTAAATCCAAGCCAACGAGGAATCACCTCGACGATGCAAAACAAGACCAACTCGCCGGTCCAAAGGATACTCCTTCGCACATTCATTTCACAAAAAGATTACTTCCATCTTTCAAAGACAAGTTCACTTCTTTCCTTTCGCCGTACTTCTCGAACACTCGAACTCTTCCTACACGTACCACACTTCCGCCAACGCTGCGCCAAAACTTTGGAGTCTCTACCTCCAACTTGGTCATCTTACTAGCTTCACTTTCTCTAAGGCCATTCGGCCTTCACGAACCGATTCTGGTCGAACGATCCACGAATTCATACGATGGTTAACTAAACTTGGGCCTAGCATCCTCGTGATCCTACCACCGGCGGGACCACCTCGAACCGACCCCACAACCGGTGGTTGACGTGAATGGTCCTCAACCCGACCCCATAACCGCGCCAAACTCTTGTTCCCCGATCCGGAACAATCTTACTAATTTACGTCACGAAAGCTACCACTTCCATTTTACACCACCTAAGGAAATTTTCCCACAATTACTCCACGTATACTTATACATTCTGACAAAGATCACCCGCAAAATCTTGTACTCAAGACGGCCTTACATCTAAGGTCTTAACTGTAATATTCTAAGGTTCAAAATTTTCTCATCCCCAGACATACCCTTTCACTAACCAAGCTTCTAAATCATATTTTAGCACAAAGCTATCCGAACATAACACTAAACACATCATCAATACATACAAATCTCTAGAGGGTTAAGGATATACCTGAAAATAGGCGGTTCAAAGGACCGCTAAAACTGGGAACTTCCACCGCGACCTCTACCGTGGCCTGCCGGTGTATGAACATCCTGCCTAGCTATGGAAGGTGAAGAACCCGCGATCTAGTAGTCGTGCTATCCCACTGCATACCCAGTGGACGATCTCTCGTCAAATGGCCTGTCGGCGCAAGTATAGCAATCTCCCAAACCAAGACGACATTCCCTACATGGGCTTTACCACAACGCCACCGAGATACGGTGGCCTCCGGCGAGCACTTCTACTCCCGAAAATCTGAAACAGGAGCCACGGCTCCTCGAATATCCTGACGCCTGACGGCGGTGGGGACCACTGCATCTTGGCGGAGGAGCATAATCGCTTTCTTCCGAGGCGGTCCGCCTCGAAGTCACCAAAGGACCTGCATTGCTCGGCCTCTTCTCGATCTCGGTCATTCCGTCGATCTCGCTCCTCACATCCAAGTGCATAAGCTTTGTAGGGCAATGTCCATGCCGGTGAAGAGCTACACCGAACAACTCTGCTAGGTAATCATCGAGCCCTGAACATATCGGTGCACTCGATCCTCCATACTAGCTACTAACGCGGACGTCGCCAATGAGTCAAACTCCACATTGTACTCGAATCAGACGCCCGTCTTGCCGCAACACCAAAAATCGTTTACCGAGCCCTCCTCATCCGCGAGGCAAGAAATGTGCAAGAAATGCCCCTGAGAACTCGTCCCATATAGCTGGAAGTGCATTCTCTCCCCGGGACAGCTCCCATGAATCAAACCAGTCGACTGCGGTATCACGCAGCCGATGCGAAAATGGGTCCGCAGGAAAGTCCATCTATTCCCAATCTCCCTTGTTTGTTGATTCAAGAAAGAGTTGTGTATTAATTCTGGGTTTGGGGCGGCCCATCTGATTAGTTCAGCTATCACTGCTGGAAACCCCAGCGGTTGTTCGGCTGCGTACTCCCCGTCTGCCTATCCTAGGACCACTGACTCTGTCTCCGATGCCTTGATCACTCTCATGATCCGTGGCGGGCTACAACTCAGAAAATCCCGTAGCCTCAAACTATCTGATCTAGGGTGAACTGTTATACCCCGTATTTCCAGAGTATGTACGTGAGGACGTACGTAGAAAAGTTTGAATTTTAAGTAGACTTGGCCGAAATATTTTTGTGCACAACACCCGATTAGAATCGTTTTTCGACGAAACGTTTTACTAAACTTGCGAAGGGAAAATTCCGGCTATGTCATTTATTATTTTTGCGAATTTTTCTGAGAGACGAAATACTTTGGACCAACGAGAGGGCGACACTTGTCACCCTCTAATTGGTGGATGTTTGGGCGGTAATGAGCCGAAATGGAGCATTGGAGTTGGTAGGATATTTTGTGATATTTGTGTGGTAGATGGATAAGGTACACATGGATGAATCTTGACCCTATACTTGCCTTGCACTTGGCATGATCTTGGCCATTGGTTGGCCATGGCTTGACCTATAAATACCCCTCCCCTTTGAAGACTTCTTCATCCAAAATTGTTCCAAGTCTTGGAAATCCCTTCCCCCTCTTGGTAGTGTTTCGTCCAAACACCCTCCCCTTTGAGAAGGCCCCTTGGCGAGTCCTCCCCTTGGCGAGTATCCCCTCCTAGTGGGGTTGGCCGAGGGGTACACCCCCCCCCCCTTGTGGTGTTGTCTCGTATAAATACCCCCCCTCTTGGTAGAAATACTCTCCAAGTATAGTTACTATTCCAAAATACCTTGGCCCAAATACCTTGTAGTATTCCAAGGTTACACTTATACGAAAAGCCAGAAATACTATTATACTTCCTTCATACAAACACAACCCTAAGGAAAATCTTCATAGCATTGAAGTATTAAGAAGAAGTTGCGTAGAACTTCTAAGGGTTGTTTGGAGTTGGAGCACCTGAGTAGGAGCTAAACGTTGCTCAGGATCGACATTAAACTTGGATAATTTTGGGCTTCGAGGTAAATAATCCTATCCTTCTATTGTAATTGGAAATTACATCTTGTTGTATAGAAATGAATATAAGATTCATAAGAGAAATGAATCGTAATAGAAGGTTATTACGAAAAGACTTGAACCGAATTCACATCGTAAGAATATATATAAGTAGAAGTTTGAATCAGACTTACATATGATATTCTGATGGCGATAGTCTTTATTGGTTGAATGTTCTGCGAGTAGCATGTGCTACTTGGAAGGTGGACAAGGCTAGTAGGGTTATAGCCGTGGGCGTTTGCTTATAGTCGATAATCGTCGCGAGGTATGTGATTCTTCCTATACTCTTGAGCATGATATTTTAAAATATATATAGTACGGTAGACGTACGTGTGTTAACTGAATAATAATTACGGCAATGTCTTTTGACTTAAGCCTGAATAATAATTACGGCAATGTCTTTTGACTTAAGCATGAATAATCTTGAAGTATTTCAAAAGAATACTGAATCATTTTTAACAGAAGAGTAATACTTGGTTTTAAAACTTAAGAGTTATACTAGCTTTATGGGAAGTTAGGTATAACGGCTTAAGAAAGATAAAAAGAATGGTTTATTAAATTTAGAAGTTAAGAGACTTGATCTTAAAAGATAAGAGACTTGACTTAATGGAATTAATATAAATTTTGTTAATAAGTGTGAAACCTCATTCGTGAGTAATGAGTACTTGGTTTTTAAAATGGGATAATGTTTTACTGATTTCGGAAATCAGAATAAGTATCGAACAAACCATTGCAGCGCTAATAAAAGGAAATGTACTGAATAATTAAGTATTATTAAAACCAGTAGGAACCTACTCACATATAAGGCATATGTTTCTCAAATCGTTTTAAAGGAGAATTATATCATTAAGTGATTAAAACTATGAACTACGAAACCTTTCGAAAATGAGAAACTTGAGCATTTGAAATTAGGCAAACTTGAACGTTTGGAAAATAATGATTGTTAATTGATTTTACAAAAAGGAAGTGTTTTGGTTTACTTAAAAAGATAGTCGCTCTATTTTAATACTACGGGTATTGTGTGACTTTTGAAACGGATCTTTTAAAGAGTTAATGTATGAAGTACTTTGGGGATGAAAACCCGATCTTGTTAATCATATAGTAGAAAGTACCTTGTGTGAATAACTTGATTGTGCTGATTTGTGATAGTCTTGAAATACTTTCTTGTTGATTTGATAAGTAATCATGCTAGGATGCTATGTGTGTTAGTATCTTGTGATGATTGTGTAAAGGGGTTTCCCTCGATTGCGCTTAAGTTGTTTAACGATCAGCCGTTATGTTGGTATTGTACCACTCACCTTGACATGTTACCGGGGGTTAAGCTGCCCTCCGATGCGGGGTAGACTCAGGCGGTCTGGGACCATGATTCGAGGATACCTCATGCGGGTCCCGGGGACCTATGCGGAGCTGCGAGAGTTCCAGGTTAGTGTGCGGCCTTTATGGTCATGCGGTCTATGTGGCCATGCGGACTGCGAGTCCAGGCGGATGCCGGGGAGTAGCTACCCTCGATGCGGGGAATACCTCATGCGGGCCTATGAGGTTGGCCTATGCGAGTCGGGAAGTTCGAGGCTAGACGCGCATTTGATCTGCGAGCGTGTGGCGGCTTCGATCATGTGGCGGTCTAGACAGATCTAATGATACGCTTTATGACCTTGTTAATGCGTAGGTGTTAGTAGTCGGCTATGCCTTCACTTACCGTGACGGTTTTATGATGACACAGCGGACTCGGTGTTCATATGTATTCCTTGGTGCTTTTATATCATAGGCTGGCGGTGAGGAAGGTATTCCAGGCATGATTGATGTTGTGGCGTGAGACCCATTGTTATATTTGAGTGATGACTTTGAGGCGTGAGTCCCGACTTGACATGATCGCTTATTTATGTGAATCGTAGTTTGATTATCATACATGTCTCCCGCTTTATATAGACTACTATGATTTCATTTACGTATTTTTGATTCGCATACTTGGTATCTGTTATCGACCTCCTTGGCTGCGTTCATCTGCAGTTGAGGTACACCAATCGTTGATCCTAGCTCTCGGTCACGATTCGTTGGGAAGCTCCGTTTCTCCGGAGGCTTATCAGTGGTATAGTCCCCTGTCGTAGTAGGTGCTTACATTCAGGGGTATGGCGGGGCCCTGTCCCGCCATTGTTGTCATGTGTTATACCCCGTAGTTCCAGGGTATGTATGTGAGGACGTACGTACGAGAATACGACAGAAATATTGGAAAGAAAGTAAGATGTGATTTTTCGACGGAAAAGTTTCCGGGTTTTGTGAAGGAAAAAGGTTCGTTGATGGGAATTGGATTCCCAGATTTGGTATTTGGGCTTCTTGAATTATATTAGAATTATGAGATTTTATTTTCGGAAATGGTCACGTGGGGCCCACGGGAGAAATTTACGGTTTTGTGGGGCCCGCTTTGATTTTGAGATTTTGGCCATTATGGATATTTTCGGAAGATGAAATGTTTTGGACCAATAGGAGGGCGACACGTGTCACCCCTTGGTGGGCTAGGTTGGCCGAAATTCTTGGACAAGTGGCCAAGACAAGTGGCCAAGTCTTGCTAGATATTTTAGTTGGACAAGTGGCTTGTGGGGCCCACACACACTTGTCCCCAATCTCAACCACACACTTGCCTTCATCCTAGCCCTTGGTTGTTCTATATATGCACCCTTTGTTGATGAAATCTTGCACACTTAGATATTTCAAGACTTGAGAAAGATGTTCATCTCCCTCCCTCTCTCCTAGCTCTCGTCGACCACACCCCCTCTCTAACCTAACCTTGTCCAATAATTCCTAAACTCTTAAGTGTTCTTCCCTAGTGTAATAGGAAGACTCTTAACCAAAAGATAGAAAAGATTTCACACCCCTTGCCTAAAAAGGACACCTTGGCCGAGAGCTCTTGGAAGAAAAGCCTATGTGTTCTTCACTTTTTGGAGTCGGTTCTTGAAGAGAAGTTGGTTAGGAGCTTCTATGGGTTGCTTGTAGCGGATTGGAACAAGATTTGGAGCTAAGACTTGCTTGGAGCGACTTTAAGAACTTGGATTTATTTTTGGGCTATTTGAGGTAGTGAATCTTAAACCTCTTTGTGAATTGGTTGTTATACATATATTATAAGTATATTATGGATTATATAATATATGGAGTAAGTTTGGAAGAGTTGGATCTTGTTAACTTGATTAAAAGAAAGGATTGGCCGTTTGCCATTAAAATTGTAAGCATTATCTTACTTGCTAAGAAGCTAATAACAAAGTAACTATAACTTATATTAAGAATGGAAATATAAGTTGGATGACTAATGAGTAAATTGGATAAGTAAAATGGACAAAGTTGGCCAAGGACCCCAACTTAAGGACTGTATTTACTTTGGACAGTATTTACTTTGGACTGTACTTACATTTCTGTCAAGGGGAAGATTTTTCAATCGCGTTCCGTTTGGGCGTGTGATCCCCTTTTTAATTATTGTATTGTTATGAAGGCGTGATAGTAAACCGCGTTACCGGTTGGCCGCGTAATCCCCTTCTTTTACTTATTGTTGTTATGGAGGCGTGATGGTAAACCGCGTTACCGTTTGGGCGCGTAATCCCCTTCTTTATGTTGTTTAATTAATTACGCCTTATATATATATATGGTATATATATTACGGTTATTCGGGCCTTGGGGAAAGATGGTAAAGTGAGTAAAAACGGGGGAAGTGCTGCCGAATTTTCCGTAGAATTAGAGGACTTTTTATTGGTATAAGTTGTTATACCCCGTAGTTCTAGGGTATGTATGCGAGGACGTACGTACGAGAATACGACAGAAAGATTGGAAAGGAAGAAAGAGGCGATTTTTCCACGGAAAAGTTTCCGGTTTTTGTGAAGGAAAAAGGTTCGTTAATGGGGTGGATTCCCAGTTTGGTATTCGGACTTCTGGAATATTAGAGAATTATGGAATTTTATTTTGGAAATGGTCACGTGGGGCCCACGGGTGAAATTCTGGTTTTGTGGGCCCACTTTGTTTTGAGATTTTGGCCATTATGGATATTTCGGAAGATGTTTTTGGGCCAATAGGAGGGTGACACGTGTCACCCCGCCTAGTGGCTTAGCCGAATGGCATTTGTGCACAACACCCGTTAGAGTCGTTTTTTAAACGTTTTTCATAACTTGCGAGGGGAAAATTCCGGCTATGTCTTTTCTTATTTTTGCGGATTTTTCCGAGAGACGGAACATTTTGGACCAACGGGAGGGCGACACTTGGCACCCTCTCATTGGTGGGCAAGGTGGGCGGCCCTTGGACGATTTGGGAAGGCAAGTGGGAGATATTTTTGGTAGATATTTTGTGTGCAAGTTGGCTAGGTACACATGGGTGAATCTTGGCCCTACACTTGCCTAACACTTGGTGTGATCTTGGCCATTGGTTGGCCTTGGCTTGTGCTATAAATACCCCTCTAGGTTGAAGACTTCTTCATCCAAAATGCCTAAGTCTTGAGAGCCTTCCTCCCTTTCGTGAGGCCCTGGCGAGAGTTCCCACAGTGGGGTAGGCAGAGGTAGCCACCCCTCGCTGTGGTGTGGTAGTGGGGTACCCCCAGCTAGTTTGTTTTCATATAATACCCTCTTGGTAGAAATACTCTCAAAAGTATTGTTATAATGCCCAATTACCTTAGTCATATACCTTGTTGTATTCTAAGGTTATACCTATATGAAAAGCCCAGAAATACTATTATACTTCCCGTCAGTCACAAACCGAAACCCTAGGAAAATCTCCATAGTCCGTTGGAGTATTGTGTAGAAGTTGGTTAGAACTTCTAAGGGTGGTTTAGAAGCGGGTTGGGCGCTCGGAGTCGAGCTAAACGATTGCCCGGATCGACTTTATACTTGGATAATTATGGGCTTATCGAGGTAAATATCTTGTCCCCTATTGTAATTGGATGTTACATGTTGTAGGAAATTATAGTTGAAGTTTACTATGTATATAATGAACATAGCTTGTGCAATGTCCTTGGACTTAAGCTCAAGAATCGAATTGTTTTACATAGGGTGTATTCTGATGAACTTGTGTAGTAATCTTGTGAAGTAGAATTGTACCCGTTCGGGTTAGGTGTATAACCCCTGGTTGGCTTGGTAGCGGCCAGTTAGAGGAGGAGATTTCTGTTGTTGCGGGAGAGTCCGCGAATTTTACGTAGAATGTTCTACGATGTTAATAAGCGCGCCTTGTGGCCTTATAGGTTGAAATGCTACGTGTGGAATGATCCACTTGACTTAAGGAGTAGCCATTTGTTTGAGCGTTTTGCTATTAGTCGATACTCGCCGCGAGGTATGTGAACCTCTTCCTATCTCTCTAGCATGATATGTGTGAACTATGTAGTGCGGTGAGCGTACATGTGTTTGATTGTTGTAAAACATAAAGTGTTATAACGGCTTTATGGGAAGTTGGTTATAACAGCTTTATGTAGGTAAGAAAATGGGTTGTGGTTTTCGAAAGGTAACTGATTTGATTATAACTGACTTGTTATGTGTTAATGAAGAACTTGAAGTATTTCAAAAGGTTTATAAATCATTTTGAAAGAATATGTGTAGTAATGTATTTTTGAAAACTTAAGAGTTATACTAGCTTTATGGGAAGTTAGGTATAACGGCTTAAGAATGTTTTACTGATTTTGGAAATCAGGATGTGTATCGACAAACCACTGCAGCGTTAACAAAAGGAAATGTTTTGAATAATTAAGTATGATTAAAACCAGTAGAAACTTCCATCTGCATAGAAGCTAAGATAAGACAAAATGATATTTCCTAGATCATGGCTGCTGTAATAAGATTGTTATAAATAAGAATAACCTACTTACATGTAAGGCTTATGTTTCTCAATTGGTTAATAAAAAGGATTATATTCTTGAATGAATAAGACTATGAACTACGAAACCTTTTTAAAATAAGAAACTGGAACATTTGAAATTAGGCAAACTCGAACGTTTGGAAAATAATGTTGTTACTTGATTTTACAAAGGTAAGTGTTTTGGTTTACTTAAAAAGACAGTCACTCTATTTTATACTACGGGTATTGTGTGACTTATGTGATAGGAACGGATCTTTTAAAGATTTAATGTATGAAGTACGTTGGGGTTAGATACTCGAACTTGTTAGTAGAAAGTACCTTGTGTGAACAACTTGATTGTATTGGTTTGTGATAGCCTTGTAATACTTTCTTGTTGATTTGATAAGTAAACATGTTAGGATGCTACTTGTGTTAGTATCTTGTGATTGTTATGTAAGGGGGTCATTCTTGCTGTGCTTACATTATTAAAAGGTAAGTCCATTGTACTGTTATTATATCACCTACCCCCTTGACTGTGTATACCAAGGGCTTGCCACCCTTGATGCGGGTCTATACGGCTATCACGGTCCTTGAGACTACGCGAGCCGCGGTATGCTCCAGGATTGACCGATCATTCCGGTGTTTAGCACGATGCGGGATTCTATCACGGTCTCCGAGGACTACGCGGTCCTTGAAGGGCTATGCGGGTGCGGAAGTCGGGGCGGATCTGAGGTTAGGTCGCCACGACGCGGGGTATACCTCGGGTGGTCTAGGACCAGGATTCGAGGAATACCTTATGCGGTGCATGTGTGACCTATGCGAGTGCGAGAGTTCCAGAATAGACGCGACATTGATCTGCGGGCGATGGCGGCCGATCTGTGGTGCGGTCTAGAGAGACCTCGTGATCTGATTTGTGGCATTTGTGGTACTGGGGTCTTAGTAGTCGGCTATGCCTTCGCACTTACCGTCACGGTCTTATTGTGATGACTTTGAGGCGTGAGTCCCGACTTGACATATCGCTTAGTTGTTGTGAATCGTAGTTTGGTTATCATACATGTCTCCCGCTTTATATAGACTACTATGATTTCGATTCTGATGTGCTACGCTTTCACATACTTGGTACATGTTATCTCGACCTCGCCGGTGCGTTCATCCGCAGAAAAGGTACACGATCGATGATCCTCGCTCTTAGGGTCCTGATTCAAAGATTGGGAAAGCTTCGTTTCTCGGAAGCTTGTCGGTGGTATAGTCCGCTGTCGTTGTAGGTATTTACATTCTGGGTATGGCGGCCCTGTCCGTCATAGTTATTGCAAATCTTAAGGTCTGTAATCTTGTTGTGGCGGGGTTTGTAAAAAGGATTAAACTATTCTCTTTAAAAGATTGTTTATATATGCCGAAAGGCAAGTTTTCCTGATTATTGTTTTATATACATTTGTCTCATGTTATGTTTTATGTTCTGATTACTCGATGTTGTATCACTAAGGTGCCCGGTAAGGCACGATCCACGGCCCGGTTTGGGCGTGGCGAGTGGTATCGAGCGCTTAATCCTCGGAAAGTGTCTACGCATCGTATCCAAGAGAGTCTTGATTATCGGGTGTTGTGCACCACACCAATAATCGTGAGGCTATAGGATATTTAGGATTGGTTTCTATTCTTCTCACTCGAGATCGTGCCTTAGAGGTGTTGTAAGTTGGACCCTCCGACGAAATTATTCCCTTATCGTTATGCCTCGCGTAGGCAACCCGCCGGGAGGGCGCGGCCGAGGAGCTGCGAGTAGAGTTCAGAGGGTGGCGAGGGCACAGGCCAAATCATTACCTAGGGTAGTGCTTCATTCGGGGATTTCTGCGACGTCACTAGCCCCAGCAGAGTTTAAGCATGGCGGCGATTCTCTGCGGCCATGATATGTGAACCTTCAGTTCCACGACCGGGAACCGAGAATATAGATTGCAAGAGACAACCTTGTTACTAGCTATGGATTTGGCTACCAGAGAGTATACCGATGTATCGCGAGTCTTGATGACTACCTAAGAGAAGGTTGTGCAAGAGTAATCCTTCAGTTAGGCTTGAGCATGGCCTGTGTACGGGCTTATGCGCAGCAGGCCGAGAAACGTAGAGATCGACGGGTTAACCAAGGGCGAGAGGGCGGGCTTGTCGCAGGTCGCCTAACAAGGTGAGTATACCTTAAGTGCTATGTTCGATAGCGGTGTGTTAGTTGTGATTAGAAATCATGGTGGGTTAGCAGAGTAAGATTTTGGAGGATAGAGAAAGTGTGAGCCTTAGAGCTTTATACGCAAAGACCTTAGAGGTAAGGCCATCTCGGGTAGAGACGTATGTTTATGTTTGACCCTTATAGGAGTGCATAGTGCACGTGGTGTGTTTGGGATAAGTCCTATGTAGTATGAAATGAAAGAGGTAGTTGAGCTAAGAAGACCGCTAGGTTTCGTAACGTGTTTAGTAAGATTGTTCCTTCGGGAGATGGTATTTGCGCCTTAGGGTCGGGTTGAGGCTACGTGCGGTCAACCCGCGGTAGGTTTAGTGGTGGGTCGGTTGTGGTGGTCCCTCTTTGTGTTAGGGTCATGAGGTGTTAGGCCCGTGTTTAGTTAGCCAGTGCAAGTTCGTGGATCGTTCGACCGATGGTGGGCGATGGGGCAACCTATCGTGTTCTTCGGCCGGTCGTTCCTCGGCGATGTTGATGTTATCCGAAAAGGTTGTGAGGTTGCAGGGTGCCTACCTTCACCTTATGATGACAGTGGAGCCTGTGGTACTGTTTCTCTTCTCGAGTTTGTACGAGCGGGGCTAGGAACTTCGGTGAGTCTCGTGTCGCATTCGCCACCGGGCGTTGTTTTGATTCGTGGGTATTTGTGAGATCGTTGTCTCGGTTGGGGAGTGTTTAAGCTACCATTTCGGTGTTCGGATGTCGTCTTGTGGCGCCTTGTAGAGGCGAAATGCAAGTTGCGGTCGATTGGTTCGATGTTGGCGTGGTTGAGATAGTTGGTTCAGCTTGTTCCGCAGACCGTGGATAGTGAAGCTTGTCTAGAAGAAGTTCGGCGGCTCGGAGAATCGTGCGGATAATCGACGACGACGCTTAGAGTTGAGTTGTGGTCGGTCTTCTTGAAAGTACCACCGGACGGGTGTGACGAGTTTTGGAAAGCGAAGGAACTTAGCGAGTTACTTTGGGCCTTTGTGAGTTCATGAAGAATAGGCGGGTTGCCTATATGTTAGCATTTGCCGTCCGACTTAGGAGGAAGGGCGTCCGGTCTTCGTATTGTTATGATCGGGAAAGTATCGAAGATCCATCGAGAATGTCCCGATTAATGATGACCACGTTAGAGATAGTAACCCGAGTTTTGGAAACGGCCGTATCGAGAATGTGGTAAGAGTTCGAGTGTACGAGATCCTCCGGATCATGGCGACCGGTACCATTTGTTGGAGTCGTCGAGCAGGCTCGCGACAAAGTGACAAAAGTGGTATCTGACTAAGGAAGTATATTTTGACCCCGGGAAGAGGTATTTGTGGTGATGTAGAGGTGTTTCTCGTGGACTTAGATGTAAGTTTTGCGCGGTGTTTCCATGGCGGTATGGCGGGATTATTCGTAAGTATAGTAGTGAAGACTATATTGGCGCCACGTTTGTTTTGAGACTTAGAAGGAACATTCGACGAATGTTTCTAAGGAGGAGAATGTTATACCCGTAGTTCTAGGGTATGTATGCGAGGGCGTCGTGCGAGAATCTGAGAAAGATTGGAAAGGAAGAAAGAGGCGATTTTCCACGGAAAAGTTTCCGGTTTTGTGAAGGAAAAAGGTTCGTTAACGGGAATTGGATTCCCGATTTGGTATTCGGACTTCGGAATATTAGAGAATTATGGAATTTTATTTTGGAAATGGTCACGTGGGGCCCACGGGTGAAATTTACTGGTTTTGTGGGCCCACTTTGTTTTCTAGATTTTGGCCATTATGGATATTTTGGAAGATGTTTTTGGGCCAATAGGAGGTGACACGTGTCACCCCGCCTAGTGGCTCAGAATGGCATTTGTGCACAACTTTGGTTAGAGTCGTTTTTAAACGTTTTCATAACTTGCGAGGAAAATTCGGCTATGTCTTTTCTTATTTTTGCGGATTTTTCCGAGAGGCGGAACATTTTGGACCAACGGAGGCGACACTTGGCACCTCTCATTGGTGGGCAAGGTGGGCTACGGACGATTTGGGAAGGCAAGTGGGAGATATTTTTGGTAGATATTTTGTGTGCAAGTTGGCTAGTACACATGGGTGAATCTTGGCCTACACACTAACACTTGGTGTGATCTTGGCCATTGGTTGGCCTTGGCTCTTATAAATACCCTCTAAGGTTGAGACTTCTTCATCAAAATGCCTAAGTCTTGAGAGCCTTCCTCCCCTTTGAGGCCCCTTGGCAGAGTTCCCCAGTGGGGTAGTAGGGGTAGCCACCCCTCCTTTGTGGTGTGGCGTGGTACCCACTGCCTAGTTTGTTTTCATATAATACCCCTCTTGGTAGAAATACTCTCAAAAGTATTGTTATAATGCCCAATTACCTTAGTCGTATACCTTGTTGTATTCTAAGGTTATACCTATCTGAAAAGCCTGTAAATACTATTATACTTCCCGTCGGTACAAACGAAACCCTAGGAAAATCTCCATAGTCAGTTGGAGTGTTGTGTAGAAGTTGGTTAGAACTTAAGGGTGGTTTAGAGCGGGTTGAGCGCTCGGAGTTGGAGCTAAGCGATTGCCAGGATCGACTTTATACTTGGATAATTATGGGCTTATCGAGGTAAATATCTTGTCCCCTATTGTAATTGGATGTTACATGTTGTAGGAAATTATAGTTGAAGTTTACTATGTATATAATCGAACATAGCTTGTGGATGTCCTTGGACTTAAGCCCAAGAATCGAAATGACTGTTTTACATAGGGCGTATCAGATGAACTTGTGTAGTAGTACTTGTGAAGTAGAATTGTACGTTCGGGTTAGGTGTATAACCCCCGGTTGGCTTGGTAGCGGCCAGATGAAGGAGGAGATTTCTGTTGCGGGGAGTCTGTGCGAATTTTACGTAGAATGTTCTACGATGTTAATAAGCGCGCTTGTGGCCTTATAGGTTGAAATGCTACGTGTGGAATGATCCACTGACTTAGGAGTAGCCATTCGTTTGAGCGTTTGCTATTAGTCGATACTCGTCGCGAGGTATGTGAACCTCTTCCTATCTCTCTAGCATGATATGTGTGAACTATGTAGTGCGGTGAGCGTACATGTGTTTGATTGTTGTAAAACATAAAGTGTTATAACGGCTTTATGGGAAGTTGGTTATAACGACTTTATGTAGGTAAGAAAATGGGTTGTGGTTTTGAAAGGTAATCGATTTGATTATAACCGACTTGTTATGTGTTAATGAAGAACTTGAAGTATTTCAAAAGGTTTATAAATCATTTTGAAAGAATATGTGTAGTAATGTATTTTTGAAAACTTAAGAGTTATACTAGCTTTATGGGAAGTTAGGTATAACGGCTTAAGAATGTTTCTTGATTTTGGAAATCGGGATGTGTATCGACAAACCACCGCAGCGTTAACAAAAGGAAATGTTTTGAATAATTAAGTATGATTAAAACCGGAGAAACTTCCATCCGCATAGAAGCTAAGATAAGACAAAATGATATTTCCTAGATCATGGTTTCAGTAATAAGATTGTTATAAATAAGAATAACCTACTTACATGTAAGGCTTATGTTTCTCAATTGGTTAATAAAAAGGATTATATTCTTGAATGAATAAGACTATGAACTACGAAACCTTTTAAAATAAGAAAGCTGGAACATTTGAAATTAGGCAAACTCGAACGCTTGGAAAATAATGTTGTTACTTGATTTTACAAAGGTAAGTGTTTTGGTTTACTTAAAAGATCACTCTATTTTATACTACGTATTGTGTGACTTATGTGATAGAACGGACCTTTTAAAGATTTAATGTATGAAATACGTTGGGGTTAGATACCGAACTTGTTAGTAGAAAGTACCTTGTGTGAACAACTTGATTGTATTGGTTTGTGATAGCCTTGTAATACTTTCTTGTTGATTTGATAAGTAAACATGTTAGGATGCTACTTGTGTTAGTATCTTGTGATTGTTATGTAAGGGTCATTCTTGGTGCTTACATTATTAAAAGGTAAGTCCATCAGTTATTATATCACCTACCCTCGTGTATACAGGGCTTGCCACCCTTGACGCGGTCTATACGGCTACGCGGTCCTTGAGACTACGCGAGCGCGGTATGCTCGTGATTGACCGATCATTCCGGTGTTTGCTGACGCGGGGATTCCTATGCGGTCTCCGAGGACTACGCGGTCCTTGAAGGGCTATGCGAGTGCGAAGTCGGGACGGATACCGAGGGTTAGGCTGCGTTCGATGCGGGGTATACCTCAGGTGGTCTAGGACCGAGATTCGAGAATACCTTATGCGGTGCTGTGTGACCTATGCGAGTGCGAGAGTTCGAGAATAAGCGACATTGATCCGCGGGCGATGGCGGCCGATCTGTAGTGCGGTGCAGAGACCTCGTGATACGATTTGTGGCATTTGTGGTGCGGGGTCTTAGTAGTCGGCTATGCCTTCGTACTTACCGCACGGTCTTATTGTGATGACTTTGGCGTGAGTCACGACTTGACATATTTGCTTAGTTGTTGTGAGCGTAGTTCGGTTATCATACATGTCTCCCGCTTTATATAGACTACTATGATTTCGATTCTGATATTACTTCTGATTTCACATACTTGGTACATGTTATCGACCTCGCCGCGCTGCGTTAAATCGCAGGAAAAGGTACACGATCGATGATCCTCGCTCTAGGTCCTGATTCGGCGTTTGGGAAAGCTTCGTTTCTCCGGAAGCTTGTCGGTGGTATAGTCCCCTGTCGTTGTAGGTATTTACATTCAGGGGTATGGCGGGGCCCTGTCCCGTCATAGTTGTTGCAAATCTTAGAGGTGCAGTAATCTTTGTTGTGGGCGGGGTTTGTAAAAGGATTAAATCGTTTCTCTTTAAAAGATTGTTTATATATGCGAAAGGCAAGTTTCCTGATTATTGTTTTATATACATTGTCTCATGTTATGTTTTTATGTTCCGCTGATTACTCTGATGTTGTATCACTAAGGTGCCCGGGGTAAGGCACCAGTCACGGGCCCGGGTTTCGGGGCGTGACATAAGTCTTCAATGGTGAGTAAGGTTTGATAGTAGTACTATGACCATTTTAGGAGTGGAGTACTACGTGTGGCGTGATCTACTTGGCTTAAGGAGTAGCCGACGGGTTGAAGTACTTGGAGCGTTTTGCTATTTGTCGATAATCGTCGCGAGGTATGTGAACCTCTTCCTATCTTTTCTAGCATGATTGTTGTAAACTATGTAGTACGGTAGACGTACATGTGCTAAGTGATTTGGTTGGTTTAAAACATAGGGTGTTATAATAGCTTTATGGGAAGTTGATTATAACGACTTTATGTAGGTAAAAGAATGGTTTATTGATTTTGAAAGTTAAGAGACTTGATCTTGAAAGATAAGAGACTTAACTTATTTGACTTGTTGTAACATTTTGTTATAAATGTTGTAAAACCTCATTCGTGAGTAATGAGTACTTGATTTTAAAAGAATAATGTTTCTTGATTTGGAAATGGGAATAAGTATCGAACAAACCACGTGGCGCTAATAAAGGGAAATGTATTGACTAATCAAGTATTATTAAAACCAAGAAACCTCATCCGCATAGAAGCTAAGATGAGACAAAATGATATTACATTTCCTAGATCATGGCTGCTGTTATAAGATTGATATAAACAAGAATAACCTACTCACATATAAGGTATATGTTTCTCAAATTGTTCTAAAGGAGAATTATTTTATTAAGTGATTAATACTATGAACTACAAAACCTTTCGAAAATGAGAAACTTGAGTAATTGAAATTAGGCAAACTTGAACGTTTGGAAAAAAATAATGTTGTTACTTGGTTTCTATAAAGGGAAGTATTTTGGTCTACTTAAAAAGATAGTCACTCTATTTTCATACTGCGGGTATTGTGTGACTTTTTGTGGAAGAAACGGATCCTTTGATAAGAATTAATGTATGTAATACTTTAGGGTCAGAACCGGGATTTTGGCATAAAATGATAGTACCTTAAGTTGTGTGTAACTTGCCTATGTTTGCGTGTGATAGCCTTGTTGAGCAAGTGCTGTATTTTACTCGACTACCGGTTCATGGGATGAACCGAATGTATTTCACCCGACTACGCGTTCATGGGATGAACCGAATGTATTTCACCGACTACCGCGTTCATGGGATGAACCGAATATATTTCACTCACTACGCGTCCATGGATGGACCGGAATGTATTCCATCCGACTACCGAAGTTCATGAGATGAGCGGAATGTATTCCACACGTTTCTATCTGGGTCCATGAGATGGCCGAGTTATGCGTATCACATGGTTTGTACCTAGGCTGGCGGTGAGGAAGGAGTTCCAGGCGTGAGGATGACTTTGAGGCGTGAGTCACGACTTGACATGGCCTTTTATGTTATGAGTCATTGTAGTTATGGTTATGTCTCTCTGTTTTATATAGATTATGATTTCATTCTGATATTTTGATTTCACATACTTGGTACTGTTATCGACCTCTTGAGTGCGTTCATCTGCAGTAAATACGGTTGTGGATCCTCGCTCTTAGGATCACGATTGGCGTGTTAGGAAGCCCCGTTTCTTGGAGGCTTATCTTTTGGTATGTTACGAGTGCAGCAGTTCTTGACATTCGGGGTATGGCGGGGCCTGTCGTCATAGTTGTTATCCTTCTTAGAAGTGCATAATCTTGTTGTGGCGAGTTGTAAAAGGATAAGCGTCGGGTTTTATGTATTTATACGGCAAATCGCTTTGGTTGCTGTTTATTTATCATGTCTCTTGTTTCATGTTTATGTTTTTATTTGTGATTTTCTCGATGTTGTATCACTAGGGTGCCCGGGTAGGCACGATCCACGAACCGGTTGGTCGTGACATCATGTCACTCTTAGAAGTACATGTAATCTTGTTGTGGCGAGTTGTAATGGGATGTAGCGTCGGTTTTAAGTTGATTTATATATATGCAGAAAGGCAAGTTTTCTCAGTTCTTGTCTTACACTTTTGTTATTTCATGTCTTGTTTTATGTTCGTGATTACTCGATGTATGTCTACTTGGGTGCGGTAAGGCACGATCCACGGGCCAGTCGTGAAAAAGTGGTATCGAGCGCTTAATCCTCGGAAAGTGTCTGACCGTGTCTAGTAGAGTCTTGATTATCGGTGTGTTGTGCACCACATATATAATCAGGAGGTTGCAGGACATTTAGGATTGGTTTCCATTCTTCTCATTCTGAGATCGTGCCTTAGAGTTGTGTGATAAGTTGGACCCCTCTAACGTATTTTTTTCCCTTACCGTTATGCCTCCGTGTAAGGCAACGAACCCGGAGGGCAAGCGAGGAGGCTGAGTTAGTCTGAGAGGGTTACGGGCACAGCCCAATCATCACGATATGGTGCTTCATTCGGAGTTCTGCGACATCGCCACGGCCCAAAGAGTTTAGCACGGCGGCGATTCCTCTGCGGCCATGACATTTACACCTTCGCGACGATGGCGAAGGTATAGTTTGCAAAGGGCGACCAGCATTACTAGCTAAAGATATAGCTACTGAGAGTATCGATGTACCGATTTATCACGGGTCTTGATGACTATCTAAAGAAAGATTGTGCAAGAGTAGCTCTTGATCGAGCATGGATATTGCCGCGTGCGAGCTTATGCGACGCAGAGCGTAGAGATCGGCCAGTTAATCGGGGGCGAAGAGGGCGTCCGACGGCGAGATCCTTTGGTAACTTTGGCGAACCGCCCGGCGGCGAATTAGATATGCACATCCACCATGCGAGTGGTCCTCCGCGACTTGGGCGTTCGGTATGCGGTGAGTTGGTGAACTCCAGGGCTTATGTTTCGCAGCTACACGTAGGTTCGGCAAGGATTGATCTTCCTCGGTATTCCGCAGTATGACGCGCGTCATCCGAATGTCACCTTTGTTGGTACTTGTCTTGCGCCGTCGAAGCCATGTGTCGAAAGGATGTCCTAGTAAGAGGGATGAAAGTAGGAGGACTCGACTACCGATCGATTCGATTGATGAGTTCGGAGGAAGGGGTGTTAGCGGAGGAGGCCACCCCACCCGGTGTGGCCGTTGTGGTAAGTGTCATAGTGGGAGTGTCGCACTTCTTGACGACTTGTTATGCTTGCGTCAGTAGGCGGATTGATTGGAGCAGCGAAGGTAGTGAAGCGGTAGACATGGTATATCCTTAACCTCAGAGATTGTATGTGTGATAAGATAAGTATATCTTAAGTGTTACGTTCAGTTAACCTTGTGTAAATTGTGATTAGAATCATGGTTAGTTAACCGGGTAAGATTTGGGGGATAGAGAAAGTGTGAGCCGTAGAGTTTTATACGTAGAGACCTTAGGGGTAAGGCCATCTCGAGTAAGAGATGTATTTTATTTTATGTGTTTTGACCCTTATCGGAGTGCATAGTGCGTGAGCTATTTTTGGGATAAGTCCCGAGTAATGTGGAAGGAAGAGGGTAGTTGAGCTAAGAAGAGCTAGGTTTTCGTAACATGATTAGTAAGATCATTCCGGATCGGGGAGCTAGTGTTCTGCGCGTTGCCGGGTCGGGTTGAGGCCATGTTGCGGGTCAACCCGTGGCCTGTATGGTGGTGGGGTCAGTTTGTGGTGGTCCCTTTGTGTTGGGGTCACGAGTGTTAGGCCCAAGTTTAGTAAACCAGTCTGAGTTCGTGGATGCGTTCGACCGATGGTCGGGCGATGAGGTCGACCCATCTTGTCCTTGAGTTATGCGAGGCGATAATATCGGGGAAGGTTGTATGGTCGCGAGGTGCCTACCTTCACCTTACATGACGACAGTGGAGCCAATTCTGTTACTATTTCTTTTGGAAGTTTTACGAGCATGGTTAGGAACTCGGTGAGTCTCGAGTCGCATTCGCCCTCGGGCGGTGTTGGGATTTCGTGGTAGTGTGAGATTGTTGTCTCTGTTGAGGAGTGTTTTATAGCTACCATTTCGGTTTTCGGATGTCGCCTTATGAAGCCTTGGGGCGGAAGTGTAAGTTCCGGTCGATTGGTTCGATGTTGGCGTTGAGATAGTTGGTTCACGCTTGTTTGGCAGGATGTGGATAGGGTGAAGCTTATCGGAGAGGCTATTGGCGGCTCGAGTCAGCGAAGTCGTGCGGATAATGGCGGCGACGGCAGTTGAGTTGGCGGTGTCTTCTTGAAGTACCACGGAAGTGTGACGAGATTGAAAGCGAGGAAACTTAGCCCGAGTTACTTTGGGCCTTTTCAGGTCATGTGAAGAATAGGCCAGGTTGCCTATAAGTTAGCTTTGCCGTCCGACGTAGGAGGCAGTACGTCCGATCTTTCATGTTGCTATGTTCGTAATAGTATCAGAGATCCATCCAGAGTGTTCCCAGTTAATGATGATCAAGTTGGAGGTAGTAACCCAGAGATTTTTGAAATTGATGCAGTAACAGAAAGGTGGTAAGTTATGAGAAAGAGTTCGTGTGTACGAGAAGGGTACGACGAGTAGGGGAAGAAGCGAGCATGTGTTAAGAACATATGTGTGATCTTTTCTTTTGTAAAGTGAAGGTGCGAGGGGAGTACCTTTTAGCCCTTGGGTGGGAGTTTTTGTGATGTTAGAGGTGATTCCTCGTGGACTTGGATGTCAGTATTTTTGCGCGGTTATTTTTTTTCTGTGGCCATGTGTGGCATTTGCAAGCTTGTTAAGCTATGAGGAACTTCATCGTTATCCGTCTTGAGAAAGAACATTCGGGACGAATGTTTCTAAGAGGAGAATGTTATACCGTATTTCGAGTATGTGCGTGAGGACGACGTAGAAAAGTTTGAATTTTAAGTAGACTTGGCGAAATATTTTTGTGCACAACACCCGATTAGAATCGTTTTTACTAAACGTTTTACTAAACTTGCGAAGGAAAATTCGGCTATGTCATTTATTATTTTTGCGGATTTTTCAGAGACGAAATACTTTGGACCAACGAGAGGCGACACTTGTCACCCTCTAATTGGTGGATGTGTGGCGGTAATGGAAATGGAGCATTGGAGTTGGTAGGATATTTTGTGATATTTGTGTGGTAGATGGATAAGGTACACATGGATGAATCTTGACCACACTTGTCTTGCACTTGGCATGATCTTGGCCGTTGGTTGGCCGGCTTGACCTGGCTCCACTCTCCCTTTGAAGACTTCTTTCATCCCCCAGTGTTGAAATCCCTTCCTCTGCCTGCCTCTCGTGTTGTTTCATTCAAACACCCCTCCCCTTGAGGCCCGGCAGTGAGTCCCAGTCCCCGAGAGTGGCCATCCTAGTGGGGTTGGGCCGGTACCACACACCCCTTGTGGTGTTGTCTCGTATAAATACCCCTCTTGGTAGAAATACTCTCAATGAATTATTCCAAAATACCTTACCCCAATAATACCTTGTAGTATTCCAAGTTACAATATATTATATTCCCTTCAGGACAAAACACAACCCTAAGGAAAATCTTCATTACTTAGCCGAGTAAAGTAAGGGTTAGTACTTCTAAGGGTTGGAGCAAGGTTAGCCCAGGGAGCTAAACGTTGGCGATTGTTAAACTTGGATAATTTTGGGCTTAATGAGGTAAATAATTCTATCCTTCTATTGTAATTGGAAATTACATCTGTAGTTGTATAGAAATGAATATAAGATTCATAGAAGAGAAATGAAGCGTAATAATAGGTTATTACGAGAAAGACTTGAATGAATTCCATCGAAGAATATATATAAGTAGAAGTTTGAACATTTGTACATACGATCAGATTTACTGATGGCGATAGCCTTTATTGGTTGAATGTTCGCGAGTAGCATGTGCTACTTGGAAGGACAAGGCTAGCCGTTATAGCCGTGGAGCGCTTTTGTTATACCGTATTTTGAGTATGCGTGGGGCGCACGTAGAAAAGTTTGGGCTTTAAAGTGGCTTGGCCGAATTATTTTGTGCACAACACCCGGTTAGAGTCGTGTTTGGAAGAAACCTTTTTCACAAAGCGCGTAGGGTAAATTACGGCTATGTCATTTCTAATTTTTGCGGATTTTTCCGAGAGACGAAACATTTTGGACCAACGAGAGGGCGACACTTGTCACCCTCTCATTGATGGACGATTGGGCGGTAAAGGGTGGACGAAATGGGTTGGTTTTGTCAAGTAGTTGGTAGGATATTTTGTGGGTAGATGGATAAGGTGCACTTGGCATGATCTTGACCCTACACTTGCCTTGCACTTGGCATGATCTTGGCCATTGGTTGGCCTTTGCTAGACCTATAAATACCCCCCCTTTGGAAGACTTATTCATCCTAAAATGTTCTAAGTCTTAGAAATCCTCCCCCTCACTTGTTGTTGTTCTCGTCCTCCCCTTCAGAGGCCCTCGGCGAGAATACCCCCTCTAGTAGGGTTGGCGAGGGTATACACCACTTGTGGTGTTGTCTCGTATAAATACCCCCCCTCTTGGTAGAAATACTCTCAAAAGTATTGTTACTATACCCAAATTACCTTAGCCTTATACCTTGTAGTATTCCAAGGTTACACTTATACGAAACGCCCAGAAGTACTATTATACTTCCCGTCGATCCAAAACGAAACCACAGGAAAATCTCCGTAGATTGTTGGAGTATTAAGTAGAAGTTGGTTAGAACTTCTAAGGGTGGTTTAGAGCGGGTTGGAGCGCACGGAGTTAGAGCTAAACGTTGCTCAGGAGCGACATTAAACTAGGATAATTTTGGGCTTATCGAGGTAATATTTTGTCCCCTTATTGTAATTGGAAATTACATGTTGTAAGATTATATAGTTGAAGTATACTATATATAGAACTGAACCTAGCTTTGCGGCAATGTCTTTGACTTAAGCTGAATATAAAGAAAGAGAAGCGGCGTAATTACATAGGGTGTATTACAGTAGACTTGTGTAGTATTCGTGAAGTAGCATTGTACACGTCAGGTTAGATGTATACACCTGGTTGGCTTGATAGCGGCCTCGATAGAGAGGAGATTTCTGCGGTTGCGGGAGAGTCTTTGCCGAAATTTCTGTAGAATGTTCTACGATACGATCTAGATGTTAATAAGCGCCTGGTGGCCTTAGAGGTTGAAGTACTATGCGTGGCGCGATCTACTTGGCTTAAGGAGGAGCCGACTGTTTGAGGTACTTGGAGAGTTTTGCTATTAGTCGATAACCGTCGCGAGGTATGTGAACCTCTTCCTATCTTTTCTAGCATGATGTGTGTATAACTATGTAGTACGGTGAGCGTACATGTGTAAAATGCTTTGTGGTTTTAAAAGGTAAGCGATTTGACTTATAAGCGACTTGATGTGTGATAATAAAGAATCATTACGAAAGAAGAGTTATACTAGCTTTATGGGAAGTTAGGTATAACGTTTTAAGAGAAGTAAAGAGAATGGTTTATCGATTTTAAAAGTTAAGAGACTTAATCTTGAAGATAAGAGACTTAACTTGTTTTACTTGGTAATTAACATTTTGTTAAAAATGTTGTAAAACCTCGTTCATGAGTAATGAGTACTTGATTTTAAAAGCAATAATGTTTCTTGATTTGAAATCGAATAAGTATCGAACAAACCACAGCGCTAATAAAGAAATGTTTTGACTAATAATGTATTAGTAAAACCGGTAGAAACTTCCATCCGCAGAAACTAAGATGAGACAAAATGATGTTACATTTCTAGATCATGGTCGCTTAAATAAGATTGTTATAAACAAGAATAACCTACTCACGTATCGGATATATGTTTCTCAAATTGCTTTTAAAGGAGAATTATATCATTAAGTGATTAAAATTATGAACTCTGAAACCTTTCAAAATGAGAAACTTGAGTAATTGAAATTAGGCAAACTTGAAACATTTGGAAAAGAATGTTGTTACTTGATTTTACTGAAGAAGTGTTTTGATTTACTTCAAAAGATAATCACTCTATTTTCATATACTACGGGTATTGTGTGACTTTTGTAAACGTAACGTATCTTTTAAAAGATAATGTAGGAAGTACTTTGGGAATAGATAGATCTTGTTAATCATATATTAGAATGTACCTTGTGTGTATAACTTGATTGTGTTGGTTTGTGATAGCCTTGTAATACTTTCTTGTTGATTTGATAAGTAAACATGCTAGGATGCTACGTGTGTTAGTATCTTGTGATGTTTTGTGTAAAGGGGTTTTCCCTCGATTGCGCTTAAAGTTGCTTAACGATCAGCCGTTATGTTGGTATTATACCACTCACCTTGACTTGTTCCGGAGGTTGGCGCCTCCGTTGCGGGGTAGACTCGAAGCGGTCGGTGGATCTATGATTCGAGAATACCTCGTGCGGTGCGTGTGACACCCGTGCGGGCTACGAGTTCCAGGTTAGTTTGCGGCCTTTATGGTCATGCGGTCTATGTGGCCATGCGGACTGCGAGTCCAGGACGATGCCGGGGAGTAGCTACCCTCGATGCGAGGAATACCTCATGCGGGCCTATGAGGTTGGCCTATGCGGAGCTGCGGGAAGTTCCAGGGCTAGACGCGCATTAGATCTTTGCGGTGGCGGCTTTGATCATGTGACGGCCAAACAGATCTCATGATCTGACTTATGACGCTTGTTGGTGCGTGGGTTTTAGTAGTCGGCTATGCGCCGTACTTACCGTGCGGTTTTATGATGACAGTGGGACCCGTGTTCATGTACTTCTTGGTGTGATTATATCATAGGCTGGCGATGAAGAAAGGTATTCCAGGCATGATTGATGTTGTGGGCGTGAGACCCATAGTTATACTTGAGTGATGACTTTGAGGCGTGAGTCCCTAACGACATATTGTTTATTTATTGTGGTGTAGTTTGGTTATCGTACATGTCTCTGTTTTATATAGGCTATGATTTCATTCTGTATTTTGATTTCACATACTTGGTACTGTTGTAATGACCCGCCGGCTGCGTTCATGCGCGAGTTGAGGTACACTGATCGTTGATCTAGCTCTCGGTCCGATTCGGCGTTTGGGAAGCTCCGTTTCTCGGAGGCTTATCGGTGGTATAGTCCCTGTCGTAGTAGGTGTTTGCATTCGGGGTTTGGCGGGGCCCTGTCCCGCCATTGTTGTCGTATCATTCTTAGAGTGCATGAAATCTTGTTGTGGCGAGTTGTAGAAAGGATATAGCGTTCAAATTGTTATATATTATGAAGGTAACCGTTTTGGGTTGCTTTGTCTTCTTATTTCACCGTCTTATTGCATTGGTTTCATGTTATTGTTTTATGTTCCTGATTACTGCGATGTTGTATCACTAGGGTGCGGGTAAGGCACGATCCACGGGCGGTTCGGAGTCGTGACGATTTTGCTTATAGTCGATAATCGTCGCGGTATGTGATTCTTCCTATACTCTTGAGCATGATATTTTAAAATATATATAGTACGGTGAGGCGTCGTGTGTTAAGCTGAATAATAATTACGGCAATGTCTTTTGACTTAAGCCTGAATAATCTTGAAGTATTTCAAAAGAATACTGAATCATTTTTAACAGAAGAGTAATACTTGGTTTTAAAACTTAAGAGTTATACTAGCTTTATGGGAAGTTAGGTATAACGGCTTAAGAAAGATAAAAAGAATGGTTTATTAAATTTAGAAGTTAAGAGACTTGATCTTAAAAGATAAGAGACTTGACTTAATGGAATTAATATAAATTTTGTTAATAAGTGTAAAACCTCATTCGTGAGTAATGAGTACTTGGTTTTTAAAATGGGATAATGTTTCTTGATTTGGAAATCAGAATAAGTATCGAACAAACCATTGCAGCGCTAATAAAAGGAAATGTACTGAATAATTAAGTATTATTAAAACCAGTAGGAACCTCCATCTGCATAGAAGCTAAGATGAGACAAAATGATATTACATTTCCTAGATCATGGCTGCTTTAGCAAGATTGTTATAAACAAGAATAACCTACTCACATATAAGGCATATGTTTCTCAAATCGTTTTAAAGGAGAATTATATCATTAAGTGATTAAAACTATGAACTACGAAACCTTTCGAAAATGAGAAACTTGAGCATTTGAAATTAGGCAAACTTGAACGTTTGGAAAATAATGATTGTTAATTGATTTTACAAAAAGGAAGTTTTTGGTTTACTTAAAAAGATAGTCGCTCTATTTTAATACTACGGGTATTGTGTGACTTTTGAAACGGATCTTTTAAAGAGTTAATGTATGAAGTACTTTGGGGATGAAAACCCGATCTTGTTAATCATATAGTAGAAAGTACCTTGTGTGAATAACTTGATTGTGCTGATTTGTGATAGTCTTGAAATACTTTCGTGTTGATTTGATAAGTAATCATGCTAGGATGCTATGTGTGTTAGTATCTTGTGATGATTGTGTAAAGGGGTTTCCCTCGATTGCGCTTAAGTTGTTTAACGATCAGCCGTTATGTTGGTATTGTACCACTCACCTTGACATATTCAGGGGTTAAATTGCCCTCCGTCGGGGTAGACTCGAGCGATGCAGGACCATGATTCGGATACCTCGTGCGGGTCGAGACTATCGCGAGTGCGAGAGTTCCAGTTAGTGTGCGACCTTTATGGTCATGCGGTCTATGTGGCCACGCGGTGCGAGTCCAGCGGACGCCGGGAGTAGCTACCCTCGTCGCGGGAATACCATGCGGGCCTACGAGGTTGGCCTTTACGCGGAGTGCGGGAAGTTCGAGGCTAGACGCGCGCATTTGATCTGAGCGTGTGGCGGCCGATCATGTGGCTGCAGACATATCTCATGATCTGATTTATGACCTTGTTTGTCACGACTGTTCGGGGCTCGTGGATGCCCGGGCACCCAAGTAGTCATACATCGTAGAAATCGTGAATATAAAACAACCAAGATATGAAGCAGTATAAATAAGACACGGTTTAGGAAAAAGTTGCCTTCGGCATATATGTATATAAGTACCCCAAAATGAGCGATTACATCCCAACCTTACAACAGTCTCACAGACCTCTAAGAGTTTAAAACAACAATGGCGGGACGAGGCCGCCGTACCTCTGAATGCAAATATCTACAACGACGGGGACCATACCAAAATGCTAAGCCTCGAGAAAGCGGAGCTTTTCCAATCTTGAAATGGTGATCCTAAGAACGGGGATCAACGGTAGGAGTACCTTTACTGCGGCATGACGCGGCCTCGAAGGAGGTCGATACAGTACCAAGTATGTGGCCCGAAAATCACGTAAATGAACTCATAGTAGTCTATATAAGCGGGAGACATGTATAATAACCAAAACTACGATTCCTGATAAATAAGCGATCGTATCGTCGGGGACTCACGCCTCAAAGTCATCATAAAGCGTGCGGGGTAAATGCGAGGCATAGCGACTACTAAAACCCACAGTACAAACAAGGTCGTAAATCGTATCATGAGATCTGTCTGGCCGTCACATGATCAAAGCGGCCACTCGCGCGATATCTAATGTGCGCGTCTAGCCTGGAACTTCGTAGCTCGCGTGGGCCACTCGATGGCCCGCGTGAGGTATTCCGCGCATCGAGTGTCACGACCGAACGGGCGTGGGTGCCTTACCGGGCACCCTGGTGACACAACATCAGTGTCAGTGGAACATAAAACAACAACGTGAGATAACAGAATATATAAAACAATAATGCGTGAAAACTTGCCTTTCGGCATATATATAACCATCAACTCTTTTACAAATGAGCGAGCAATCCTTTTTACCAACCACGCCTGGCGATACTACGGACCTCAAGAATGATCGACGATATGGCGGGGCGGGGCCCGCCAAACTCACGAATGTAAACACACTCTGACGGGGACTATACGGCTGATAAGCCTCCGAGAAACGGAGCTTCCCAACGCCGAACGTGACCACGAGAGCTAGGATCGGCGGCGATGTACCTCGACTGCGCGGCATGAGCGCGGCCCGAAGAGGTCGATGCAACGTGTACCAAGTATGTGAAAGCGTAAAGTAATATCATGGCGAAATCATAGTAGTCTATATAAGGCGGAGACATGTATGATAACGAACTACGATTCCTGACAAATAGCGATCATGTCAGTCGGGGACTCGCGCCGCCAAAGTCATCACAATAAGGCCGTGCGGGGTAAATGCGAAGGCATAGCCGACTACTAAGACCCAGTACCACAAATGCCATAAAGCGTATCACGAGGTCTCTCTGGCGCACCACGTGATCGAAGGCGCTCTGCGGCGCGATATCGATGCGGCGTCTATTCTGGAACTCGCGACTCGCGTAGGTCACACCTGAGACCGCGTAAGGTATTCCTCGAATCACGGTCTAGACCACACGAGGTATACCCGCATCGAGCGACCTAACCACCGGTATCCGTCACGGACTTCGCGACCGCGTAGCCGCCCGAGGACCGCGTAGTCCTCGAGACGCGTAGGGAATTCCCCGCGTCGGGCTAAACACCGGAATGATCGGTCGATCACGGAGCATACAGCGACTCCGCGTAGTCTCGAGGACCGCGTAGTAGTATAGACGCATCGAGGGTGGCAAGCCCTCGGTATACAATCGAGGGTAGGTGATATAATATGATCTGATGGACTTACCTTTTAACAATGTAAGCACAACAAGAATGACCCCCTTACATAACAATCACAGATACTAACACAGTAGCATCCTAACATGTTTACTTATCACGTCAACAAGAAAGTATTACAAGGCTATCACAAACCAATACAATCAAGTTATTCACCCAAGGTACTTTCTACTAACAAGTTAGTATCTAACCCCAACGTGCTTCATACATCAAATCTTTAAAAGATCGTTCCTATCACATAAGTCACATGATACAGTAGTATAAAATAGAGTGGTATCTTTTTAAGTAAACCAAAACACTTACCTTTGTAAAACCAAGTAACAACATTATTTTCCAAGCGTCCAAGTTTGCCTAATTTCAAATGCTCACGTTTCTTATTTTAGAAAGGTTTAAGTAGTTCATAGTCTTATTCATTTAAGAATATAATTCTCTTTTAAACAATCTGAGAAACATAAGCCTTATATGTGAGTAGGATATGCTTGTTTATAACAATCTTATTACTGACCATGATCTAGGAAATATCATTTTGTCTCATCTTAGCTTCATGCGGATGGAAGTTTCTCTTGGTTTTAATAATACTTATTTATTCAAAACATTTCCTTTTATTAACGCTTTGCGATGGTTTGTCGATACACATCACGATTTCCAAAATCGATTAAAGCGTTCTTAAGCGTTATACCTAACTTCCCATAAAGCTAGTATAACTCTTAAGTTCTCAAAACCAAGTATTACTTCTCTTTCAAAGCGATTTGAAATCTTTTGAAATACTTCAAGTTCTTTATAATCACACATCAAGCCGATTATAAACAAATCATTTACCTTTTAAAAACCACAAAGTGTTTTCTTATCTACATAAAGTCATTATAACCAACTTCCCATAAAGCCGTTATAACACTTTATGTTTTAAACCCATCGAATACATTTAGCACATGCGTCTCTGCGTACTACATAGTTTACACATATCATGCTAGAGAGATAGGAAGAGGTTCACATACCTCGCGACAGTATCGACTCAGCAAAACGCTCCAAGTACTTCCAAATGTCGGCTACCCCTTAAGCCACGTAGATCGCGCCACGCGTAGTACGTCCACCTATAAGGCCACGCTTATTAACATTTAGGTCTCATCGTAGAACCTACAGAAAATTCGGCGCCTCCCCATGGCAGCGTAAATCTCCTCTATCGAGGCCGGCTACGAAGCCAACCAGGGGTATACATCTAACCCTAACGGTACAATTCTACTCCACGGTACTACTACACAAGTCTCTAATGTCTGATCCCATGTAATTCTGATTCGATTCTTCGAGCTTAAGTCGAGGACATTGCCACAAGCTATGTTCGATTATATATATATAGTATACTTGACTATATACTCCTGACATGTAATATCCAATTACAATAGGGGACAAGATAATTACCTCGATAAGCCCATAATTATCCAAGTATAAAGTCGATCTGGGCAATCGTTAGCTCGACTCAGCGCTCCAACCAGCTCTAAACCACCCTTAGAAGTTCTAACCAACTTCTACACAATACTCCAACGGACTATGGAGATTTTCCTAGGGTTACGGTTTTGTGACTGACGGGAAGTATAATAGTATTTTCTGGGCTTTCGTATAGGTATAACCTTAGAATACAACAAGGTATAGGGCTAAGGTAATTTGGGCATTATAACAATACTTGGAGAGTATTTCTATACCACAAAGGGGTATTATCACAGCAACTAGGCTAGGGGGTACCCATGGCTAGCACCTCAGGAGGGGGTGTCTGCCCCTCGGCCTACCACTAGGGAGACTCGGCGAGGGGAGGGAGGGCTCTCGGCCAAGACACCACACTAAGGGAAGGAAGAAGCTTTCAAGACTTAGGCAATTTGTGAATGAATTAGTCTTCAGGAGGGTATTTATAGGTCAAGTGAAAGCCAACCAATGGCCAAGATTACACCAAGTGTTAGGCAAGTGTAGGGCCAAGATTCACCCGTGTGTACCTAGCCAACTTGCACACAAAATATCTACCAAAAATATCTCCCACAAAGCCTTCCCAATCGTCCGTATGCGCCCATTATGCCCGCTGATGAGGGTGCGAAGTCACGCTCTCGTTGGTCCAAAATGTTCCGTCTCTCGGAAAAATCCATAAAAATACTAAATGACATAGCGGAAATTCCCTACGAAAGTTTGAAAGCGTTTAGTCGGCGACTCTAGCAGGGTGTTGTGCACAAACATATTTCTACTGGGTGCCACGTGGGGTGACACGTGTCGCCCCGATTAAATCAAAATATTTCGTCTTAGAAAATATCCAAAGCGGCCAAAATCTCAAAATCAAGCGGGCCCCACAAAGCGTAAATTTCTCGTGGGCCCAGCGTGACCATTTTCGAAAATAAAATTCCATAATTCTCTAATATTCCGGAAGTCAGAATACCAAATCGGGAATCGATTCCCGTAAGCGAACCTTTTCCTTCACAAAAGGAAACTTTAGTGGAAAAATCGCCTCTTTCTTCCTTTCCGATCTTTACGCCGTATTCTCGTGCGTGCGTCCTCGCATACATACCACGGAACTACGGGGTATAACATTCTTCCCGCAGAAACATTCGTCGAATGTTCCTTCTAAGTCTCAAGCGAACACGCGTGGCGATTATAGTCTTCTACTCTATACTTACGAAACAATCGCCACACGGTGGCACGAAATACCCACGTAAAATACTTACATCCAAGTCCACGAGGAAACACCTCTAACATCACCACAAATAATACTACTTTTGTCACTTTGTCGCGAGCCTTGCTCGGCGACCCAACAAATGGTGCCGTTGCGTGCGATCATCGGGTGTCGTACACTCGGATTCTTATCACGTTTACGATCGCTTTAGTATCCAAAACTCGGGGTTACTATCTCTAACGTGGTCATCATTAGCGGGAACATACGGATGGATCTTGATACTTTCCCGAACATAACAATACGAAAGCCGGACGTCCTTCCTCCTAAGTCGGACGGCAAATGCTAACATATAGGCAACGGCCTATTCTTCACATGAACTCACCAAGGCCCAAAGTGACTCGGGCTAAGTTCCTCTGTTTCCACAACTCGTCACACCGCCCGGTGGTACTTTCAGAAGACCGAGTCGACACGAACTCTGGCGTCGTCGCCGATTATCCGCGCGATTCTCCGAGTGCGAACTTCTTCTAGACAAGCTTCCACTATCCACGATCTGTGGAACAAGCTGAACGAACTATCCGAACCACCGCCAACATCGAACCAATCGGCCGCAACTTGCATTTCTGCCTACAAGGCGTCACAAGGCGACATCCGAACAACGAAATGGTAGCTTAAACACTCCAACCGGAGACAACGATCCTCGACTACCACGAAATCAAAACGCGGCAGAGGCGAATGCGGTCGAGACTTACGAGTTCCTAGCCCCGCTGGTAAAAACTCCAGAGAAGAGAAGTAGTGCCACGGGCTCCATTTGTCCGTCATAAGGTGAAGGTAGGCACCGTGCAACCTCACAACCTTTTAGATAACAACAACCGCCGAGGCGACACGGCCAGAAGAACACGATGGTGCCCCATCGGCCCGACCAGTCGAACGCATCCACGAACTTGCTTGGCTAACTAAACATGGGCCTAACACCCTCGTGACCCTAACACAAGAGGACCACCACAATGACCCCACCAAACCTCTGGCGGGTTGACCGCGCGTAGCCTCAACCCGGCAGTAAGCGCAAAATACCATCTCCCGAAGGAACAATCTTACTAAACACGTTACGAAAACCTAGCGGTCTTCTTAGCTCAACTACCTCTTTCATTTCATACTACATAGGGACTTATCCCACGAACATAGCTCGCGTGCACTATGCACTCCTATAAGGTCAAACATAAACATACGTCTACCGAGATGGCCTTACCTCTAAGGTCTTTGCGTATAAAGCTCTAAGGCTCACACTTTCTCTATCCTCCAAAATCTTACTCGGTTAACCCACCATGATTTCTAATCACAACTAACACACTTGCTATCGAACATAGCACTTAAGGTATACTCGCGAAAGTTCTGAAGGACGCTGGCTGCTCGGCCTCTTCTGTCCTTGGTTAACCCGTCGATCTCTACGTTTCTCGGCTGCTGCGCATAAGCGCATACGAGCCATGCTCGAAGCCTAAGCGAAGGACTACTCTTGCACAACGCCTCTTAGGTAGTCATCGAGACTTGCGATACATCGGTATACTCTCTGGTAACCAAATCCATAGCTAGTAACAAGGGTGTCTCTTGCTATCTATCTTCTCGGTTCGATGCATTAGGCGAAGGTTCACATATCATGGCGCGGTAGAGCTGCGTCGCCATGCTTAAACTCTGCGGGGCTAGTGGCGTCGCAAAACTTCCCGAATGAAGCACTACCTAGGTAAAGATTGGGCTGTGCCTCGCCACCTCTGAACTCTACTCGCGGCTCATTTGCCTTGCCTCTGGGCTCGGGTTGCCTACGCGGAGGCATAGCGATAAGGAAAGAATTTCGTCGGAGGGTCGACTTACAACACGACTCTAAGGCACGATCTCGAGTGAGAAGAATAGAACCCGATCTAAATATCCTATAGCCTCACGATTATTGGTGTGGTGCGCAACACGCGATAATCAAGACTGCTGGATACGATGCAGACACTTTCAGAGGATTAGCGCTCACGATACCACTTTTGTCACGACCGAACCGGGCGTGGTGGTGCCTTACCGGGCACCCTAGTGACCTGACATCAGTGTCGTGAACATAAAACAACAACATGAGATAACGAATATATAAAACAATAATGCGTGAAAACTTGCCTTTCGGCATATATATAACCATCAACTCTTTTACAAATGAGCGGCTTAATCCTTTTTACCAACCACGCCACAGCGATTACTACGGACCTCTAAGAATGATACGACGCGATGGCGGGCGGGGCCCTTAAACTCCACGAATGTAAACACTACTACGAGGGGACTATACGTGATAAGCCTCGGAAAGCGGAGCTTCCCAAACGCTGTGACCACGAGAGCTAGGATCAACGGCGATGTACCTCGACTGCGGCATGACGCGGCCCGGAAGTCGATCTAACATGTACCAAGTATGTGGCGTAAAGTATCACATGGCGAAATCATAGTAGTCTATATAAAGCGGGAGACATGTATGATAACCAAACTACGATTCACAACAAATAGCGGTCATGTCAAGTCGGGGACTCACGCTCAAAGTCATCACAATAAGACCGTGCGGGGTAAATGCGAAGGCATGGCCGACTACTAAGACCCGGTACCACAAATGCCATAAAGCGTATCACGAGGTCTCTCTGACCGCACCACATGATCGAAGGCGCTCGGCGCGATATCGATGCGCGTCTATTCTGGAACTCTCGCGACTCGCATAGGTCACACAGGACCGCGTAAGGTATTCCTCGAATCACGGTCTAGAACGCTGGTATACCGCGTCGAAAGCGGCCTAACCACCGGTATCCGTCACGGACTTCCGCGGCCCGCGTAGCCGCCAAGGACCGCATAGTCCCTCGAGAGACGCGCATAGGAATTCCCGCATCGGGCTAAACACGGAATGATCGGTCAATCACGGAGCATCGCGACTCGCATAGTCTCAAGGACCGCATAGGCGTATAGACGCATCAAGGGTGGCAAGCCTCGGTATACTGATCGAGGGTAGGTGATATAATAACGATCTGATGGACTTACCTTTTAACAATGTAAGCACAATGAATGACCCCCTTACATAACAATCACAAGATACTAACACAGTAGCATCCTAACATGTTTACTTATCACATCAACAGAAAGTATTACAAGGCTATCACAAACCAATACAATCAAGTTATTCACCCAAGGTACTTTCTACTAACAAGTTCGGTATCTAACCCAACGTGCTTCATACATCAAATCTTTAAAAGATCGTTCTATCACATAAGTCACCTGATACGTAGTATAAAATAGAGGTATTGTCTTTTAAGTAAACCAAAACACTTACCTTTGTAAAACCAAGTAACAACATTATTTTCCAAGCGTCCAAGTTTGCCTAATTTCAAATGCTCACGTTTCTTATTTTAGAAAGGTTTAGTAGTTCATAGTCTTATTCATTTAAGAATATAATTCTCTTTTAAACAATCGAGAAACATAAGCCTTATATGTGAGTAGGATATGCTTGTTTATAACAATCTTATTACAATGACCATGATCTAGGAAATATCATTTTGTCTCATCTTAGCTTCATGCGGATGGAAGTTTCTCTTGGTTTTAATAATACTTATTTATTCAAAACATTTCCTTTTATTAACGCGATGGTTTGTCGATACACATCTGATTTCCAAAATCAAGAAAAGCGTTCTTAAGCCGTTATACCTAACTTCCCATAAAGCTAGTATAACTCTTAAGTTCTCAAAACCAAGTATTACTTCTCTTTCAACGATTTCGAAATCTTTTGAAATACTTCAAGTTCTTTATAATCACACATCAAGCGATTATAAACAAATCATTTACCTTTTAAAAACCACAAAGTGTTTTCTTATCTACATAAATTTGTTATAACCAACTTCCCATAAAGCGTTATAACACTTTATGTTTTAAACCATCGAATACATTTAGCACGTACGTCTACCGTCTTACATAGTTTACATATCATGCTAGAGAGATAGGAAGAGGTTCGCATACCTCGCGACAGTATCGACTCATAGCAAAACGCTCAATACTTCCAAATGTCGGCTACCGGCTAAGCCACGTAGATCGCGCCACACGTAGTACGTCCACCTATAAGGCCACAGCGCTTATTAACATTTAGGTCTCATCGTAGAACCTACAGAAAATTCGCGGCACCTCCCCGCAACAGCGTAAATCTCCTCTCTATCGAGGCTACAAGCCAACGGGGTATACATCTAACCCTACGGGTACAATTCTACTCCACGGTACTACTACACAAGTCTGTAATGTCTGATCTATGTAATTCTGATTCGATTCTTCGAGCTTAAGTCCAGGACATTGCCACAGCTATGTTGATTATATATATATAGTATACTTGACTATATACTCTACAACATGTAATATCCAATTACAATAGGGGACAAGATAATTACCTCGATAAGCCCATAATTATCCAAGTATAAAGTCGATCTGGGCAATCGTTAGCTCCACTCCGCGCTCAACCCGCTCTAAACCACCCTTAGAAGTTCTAACCAACTACACAATACTCCACTGACTATGGAGATTTTCCTAGGGTTACGGTTTTGTGACTGACGGGAAGTATAATAGTATTTTCTGGGCTTTTCGTATAGGTATAACCTTAGAATACAACAAGGTATAGGGCTAAGGTACTTTGGGCATTATAACAATACTTGGAGTATTTCTATACCACAAAGGGGTATTATCAAGCAACTAGGCTAGGGGTACCCCATGCTAGCACCTCAGGAGGGGGTGTACCCCTCGGCCTACCCACTGGGAGACTCGGCGAGGGGAGGGAGGGGCTCGCGGCCAAGACACCACACTAAGGGGGAAGGAAGAAGCTTTCAAGACTTAGGCAATTTGTGAATGAATTAGTCTTCCCAGGGAGGGGTATTTATAGGTCAAGTGAAAGCCAACCAATGGCCAAGATTACACCAAGTGTTAGGCAAGTGTAGGGCGAGATTCACCCGTGTGTACCTAGCCAACTTGCACACAAAATATCTACCAAAAATATCTCCCACAAAGCCTTCCCAATCGTCCGTATGCGCCACTATGCCCACGATGAGAGGGTGCCAAGTGCCGCCTCTCGTTGGTCCAAATGTTCGCCTCTCGGAAAAATCCATAAAAATACTAAATGACATAGCGGAAATTCCCTACGAAGTCGTGAAAGCGTTTCGCCGAAAACGACTAACCGGTGTTGTGCAAACATATTTACCTGGGTGCCACATGGGGTGACACGTGTCGCCCCGATTAAATCAAAATATTTCGTCTTAGAAAATATCCAAACGGCCAAAATCTCAAAATCAAAGCGGGCCCCAAACCGTAAATTTCTCCGTGGGCCCACGTGACCATTTTCGAAAATAAAATTCCATAATTCTCTAATATTCCAGAAGTCCGAATACCAAATCGGGAATCCATTCCCATAAACGAACCTTTTTCCTTCACAGCGGAAACTTTTCCGTGGAAAAAATCGCCTCTTTCTTCCTTTCCGATCTTTCGTCAGATTCTCGTGCGTCGTCCTCGCATACATACCCGGAACTACGGGGTATAACACGGTAGCTACTCCGGCGGCGTCACGGACTCGCCGTCGCGTAGCCATGAAAGCGTGACCACAAGTGCGTGATACTAACTGGAACTCAGTAGTTCTGCATAGGCCATCTGGACTGCATAAGGTATTCTCGAATCATAGGTCACTAGACACTTTGAGTCTACCGCGACGGAGGGCAACCCCGTAATCATGAGTGATATAATATTAACATAACAACTTATCGTTAAACAACCTAAGCACAACAAGGGAAAACCCCTTTACACAAACATCACAAGATACTAACTCACGTAGCATCCTAACATGTTTATTTATCAAGTCAACAAGAAAGTATTACAAGACTATCACAAATCAATACAATCAAGTTATTCACACAAGGTACTTTCTACATTATGTTAACAAGTTCGGGTTTTTAGCCCCAAAGTACTTCATGTATTACTCTTTTAAAAGATCCGTTTCTTTCACAAAAGTCGCACAATACCCGTAGTATAAAAATAGAGTGATTATCTTTTGAAGTAAATCAAAACACTTCTCTTTGTAAAATCAAGTAACAACATTCTTTTCCCAACGCTCAAGTTTGCCTAATTTTAATTACTCAAGTTTCTCATTTTCGAAAAGGTTTCGTAGTTCATAGTTTTAATCCTTTAAAACAATTTGAGAAACATATACCTTATGTGTGAGTAGGTTATTATTGTTCATAACAATCTTATTACTGACCATGATCTAGAAATGTAATATCATTTTGTCTCATCTTAGCTCCTATGCAGATGGAAGTTTCTCTTGGTTTTTAATAATACTTTATTAGTCAAAACATTTCTTTATTAAGCCATTGTGGTTTGTTCGACATTCATTCGATTCAAATTAGTAAAACATCATTCCTTTTTGAAAACCAAAATACTCATTACTCACGAATGAGGTTTCACACTTTAACAAAATTCATATTAGTATAATTAAGTCATGTCTCTTATTTTCTTGAATCAATAAATCATTCTTTTTATCACTCTTAAGCCGTTATACCTAACTTCCCATAAAGCTAGTATAACTCTTAAGCTTTTAAAACCAAGTGTTACTCTTAAAAAGGTTTCTTTAATTCTTTTGAACTACTTCAGATTCTTTTTATTCAGGCTTAAGTCAAAAGACATTGCCGTAATTATTATTCAGGCTTAAGTCCGAAGACATTGCCGTAATTATTATTCAGGCTTAAGTCCGAAGACATTGCCGTAATTATTATTCAGTTAACACACGTACGTCTACCGTACTATATACATATTCTTTAAAATATCATGCTCAAGAGGATAGGAAGAATCACATACCTTCTCGGCGAAATCCACCTGCCAAGTTGAATATGTCGCGCGCAGAATCGACTATATGACCAACACGCCTATCAACGCCTAGGCATCTTGCAAAGCTCTAGCGAGGGTTCGCTATTCTATGGACATTGGGCAGCACTTCCCTACCGGTGAGCTACTCAGTCATCGTGAAAACAAATCATGTAAGTACGGTTCTATTATTCATCTTTTAAACCCTTCTACGGTGATATCACCAATTCTATTCTTTAATATCCTTACAAGTATTTATACTTATTCCTATACTTCTACAAGATGTATTTTCTAATTACAAAAGGAGGATAAGGTTATTTACCTCGTAAGCCCAATAATATCCTAGATAAAAGTCGCTCACGAGCAAGGTTTAGCTCCTAAGTTATGCGCTCAGAGCTCCAAGAAAACCTTAGAAGTTCTTCACAACTTCTACTAAGGACTAAGGGATTTGGGCTAGGGTATTTTGGGCATTATAACAATACTAGAAAGCAACTTTTCAACCAAGGGAGGGGGGGTAGGTTTCGGCTAGGCTAGGGGGGGCCCTCGGCCAAACTTTACTCAAAGGGGGGGGGGAGGTGTTGGACGAAATGCTCACAAAGGGAGAGGGGAGGATTTAGACTTGGAAAGTTTTTGTGGATGAAGAACTCTTCATCTCAAGAGGGGTATTTATAGGTCAAGGGATGGCCAACCAAGGGCCAAGATGGTGCCAAGTGCAAGGCAAGTGTAGGGTGAGGATTAGGGCAAGTGTACCTAGCCAACTTGCACACAAAATATCCTACCAACTACTTGACAAAAAATAAGCCATCCAATCGGCCTCAATTCCGCCTGAGTCCACAGTGAGAGGGTGACAAGTGTCGCCTCGTTGGTCCAAAGTGTTTTCTCTCGGAAAAATCCAAAAATTAGAAATGACATAGCCGAATTTATCCTACGAGTTTAGTAAACGTTTAGTCAACGACTTAATCGGGTGTTGTGCACAAAGTGAAATTCGCCAAGCCACCCAGGGGTGACACGTGTCGCCTCTACTCGTCAAAATATTTCATCTTTCGAAAATATCACAATGGCCAAAATCTGAAAACAAAGTGGGCCCAAAATCGTAAATTTCTCCGTGGGCCCAGCGTGACCATTTCCAAAATAAAATTCCATAATTCTCTAATATTCCAAGAAGTCAGAATACGAAATCGGGAATCCATTCGATAACGAACCTTTTTCCTTCAAAAAACCGGAAACTTTTAGTGGAAAAAAATCACCTCTTCTTCCTTTCCAATTTCAATGTCGTATTCTCGCACGTCCTCGCATACATACCACAAACTACGGGTATAACATTGTTAATCTTGTGGGTGTTAGTAGTCGGCTATGCCTTCGCACTTACCAAATGCGGTTTTATGATGACACGGTGGGACACGGTGTTCATATGTGATACGTTATACCCGTAGTTCCGTGGTATGTGAAGGACATGACGTCTGAGAATGGCTAAATATTGGAAAGAAAGAAAGATGTGATTTCGACGAAAAGTTTCCGTTTTGAAGGAAAAAAGGTTCGTTGATAATTGGATTCCCGATTGTATTTGGGCTTGAATTATATTAGAATTATGAGATTTTATTTTCGGAAATGTCGCGCCAGAAAAATCGGTTTTGTGGGGCGCTATTTTGAGATTTTGGCCATTATGGATATTTTGGAAGATGAAATGTTTTGAACGATAACAGAGGCGACACGTGTCACCACTAGTGGCTAGGTTAATGAAATTCTTGGATGTGGCCAAGTCTTGCTAGATATTTTAGTTGGACAAGTGGCTTGTGGGGCCCACACACACTTGTCCCCAATCTCAACCACACACTTGCCTTCATCCTAGCCCTTGGTTGTCCTATATATGCACCCTTTGTTGATGAAATCTTGCACACTTAGATGTTGGAAGACTTGAGAAATATTTCATCTCCCTCCCTCCCTCACATGCTCTCGTCGAACCCCTCCCTCTCTAACCTAAATTTGTCCAACAATTCCTAAACTCTTAAGTGTTCTTCCCTAGTGTATTAGGAAGACTATTAACCAAACGTTGGAAAAGATTTCACCCCCCTAGCCCTTTTCCATGCCTTGGCCGAGAGCTCCTTGAACAAGAACCTTGGTGTTCTTCACTTTTTGGAGTTGGTTCTTGAAGAGAAGTTGGTTAGGAGCTTCTATGGGTTGCTTGTAGCGGATTGGAACGTAAAGATTTGGAGCTAAGACTTGCTTGGAGCGACTTTAAGAACTTGGATATTTTTTGGGCTAATTGAGGTAGTGAAGCTTAAACCTCTTTGTGATTTGGTCAATATACATATATTATAAGTATATTATGAATATATAATATATGGAGTAAAGTTTGGAAGAGTTGGATCTTGTTAACTTGTTAAAAGAAAGGATTGGCCGTTTTCCATTAAAATGGTAAAAACGTATCTTACTTGTGAAGAAGTAATTAACAAAGTAACTATAACTTATATTAAGAATGGAAATATAAGTTGGATGACTAATGAATAATTGGATAAGTAAAATGGACAAAGTTGGCCAAGGACCCCAACTTAAATTTGTATTTACTTTGGGTATGTTACTTTGGTATTTACATTTACGGTGGGAAGATTTTTCAATCGCGTTCGTTTGGGCGTGTGATCCCTTTTTAATTATTGTATTGTTATGGCGTGATAGTAAACCGCGTTCCGGTTGCCAGCGTAATCCCTCTTTTACTTATTATTGTTATTATGGGCGTGATAGTAAACGCGTTACCGTTTGGGCGTGTAATCCTTCTTTATGTTGTTTAATTATTACGCCTTATATATATATATGGTATATATATTACAGTTATTCGCCTTGGAGAAAGATGGAAAAGTGAGTAAAGCGGGAAGTCTTGAATTTTCCGTAGAATTAGAGGGCTTTTTATTGATATAAGTCTTCAATGGTGAGTAAGGTTTGATAGAAGTACTATGACCATTTTAGGAGTGGAGTATTACGTGTGGCGTGATCTACTTGGCTTAAGGAGTAGCCGACGGGTTGAAGTACTTGGAGCGTTTTGCTATTTGTCGATAATCGTCGCGAGGTATGTGAACCTCTTCCTATCCTTACGAGCATGATGTTTTGTAAACTATGTAGTACGGTAGACGTACATGTGCTAAAAGAGTGGTTGGTTCAAAACATAGGGTGTTATAATAGCTTTATGGGAAGTTAGTTATAACGACTCTATGTGGGTAAAAGAATGGTGTATTGATTGTAGGAGTTAAGAGACTTGATCTTGAAAGATAAGAGACTTAACTTATTTGACTTGTTATGTAACATTTTGTTATAAATGTTGTAAAACCTCATTCGCGAGTAATGAGTACTTGATTTTAAAAGAATAATGTTTTACTGATTTCGGAAATGAGAATAAGTATCGAACAAACCACAGCAGCGCTAATAAAGGGAAATGTATTGACCAATCAAGTATTATTAAAACCAGTAGAAACCTCCATCTGCATAGAAGCTAAGATGAGACAAAATGATATTACATTTCCTAGATCATGGCTGCTGTTATAAGATTGATATAAACAAGAATAACCTACTCACATATAAGGTATATGTTTCTCAAATTGTTTTAAAGGAGAATTACTTTATTAAGTGATTAATACTATGAACTACAAAACCTTTCGAAAATGAGAAACTTGAGTAATTGAAATTAGGCAAACTTGAACGTTTGGAAAAATAATGTTGTTACTTGGTTTCTATAAAGGGAAGTATTTTGGTCTACTTAAAAAGATAGTCACTCTATTTTTATACTGCGGGTATTGTGTGACTTTTTGTGGAAGAAACGGATCCTTTGATAAGAATTAATGTATGTAGTACTTTGGGGTTAAAAACCGGATTTGTGGTAATAAAATATAAGTCTATGATTTTGTCGAACTTGCCTATGCTGTTGTGATAGCCTTTGTTGTGCAAGTGTTGTATTTCTGTGTTACCGCGTCTCTCGTTGGAGGGCCGGTTATCTGGTTGATTGATGGACATACTGACACGATGGGTGGCCCACGAGTATGCTTCCACTAATCGTTCCTTTTGGACATACTGACACGATGGGTGGCCCACGGGTATGCTTCCATTAGGAGAGTTATCTTGTTATCGTCTTGGACATACTGACACGATGGGTGGCCCACGAGTATGCTTCCATTCTGATGGTTATCTTGTTATTTCCTTTTGGACATACTGACACGATGGGGCGGTATGCTTCCATTAAGTGTTATCTTGTTATTTCTTTTGACATCCGACACGATGGGTGGCCCGGGTATGCTTCCATTAAGTGTTATCTTGTTATTCGCTTTGGACATCGACACGATGGGTGGCCGGTATGCTTCCCAGGATGGTTCCATGGCCATGCTTATACCGAGTGAGACGCGGCATGCGAGTTGTCTTGAGTTAAATTCGGGTTATATTTGAGTGATGACTTAGGCGTGAGTCACGACTTGGCGTATCGCTTTTATGTTATGAATCGTAGTTTTGTTATCATACATGTCTCCTGTTTTATATAGATATTATGATTTCATTCTGATATTTCGCCACATACTGTACTGTTGTCTTGACCTCCTTGAAGTGCGTTCATGCCGCAGTAGAAATACATGTTAGTCGCCATAGGATCATGATTCGGCGTTAGGAAGCTCCGTTTCTTGAGGCTTATCTTTTAGTATGTTACCCCAGTCCGTAGGTTCTTGTACATTCGGGGTATGGCGGGCCCCGTCCCGCATAGTCATTGTCACCTCTTAGGTGCATAATCGTTGTGGCGAGTTTGTAAAAAGGATAAGCTGGGTTTTATGTATATATCTGAAGGCAACTATTTTGGTGGCTTTGTTTATTTATCATGTCTCTTGTTTCATGTTTATGTTTTATTTCACTGATTTTCTACGATGTTATATCACTAGGGTGCCGAGGTAAGGCACGATCACTGCCCGGTTGGTCGTGACAAAAGTGGTATCAGAGCCGTTCGTCCTCGGAAAGTGTCTCACAGACCGTATCTAGTAAGTCTTGATTATCGATGTATTGTGCTCATCTATAATCGAGGCTCTGAGATATTTAGGATTGGTTTCCATTCTTCTCATTACGAGATCGTGCCTTAGAGCTATGTTGTAAGTTGGACTCTCCGGTGATTCTTATGTGCGATTATGCCTCGCGCAAGGCAACCAGAGCGAAGAGCAAGGCGTGAGGAGGCTAGTGAGATACCGAGGAGTACGAGAGCGCGAGCCCAAGCACTGAGATTGTGCCAGACAGCGAGTTTTACGCCGCCAGCCCAGGAGTTTAGAGCGCGGCGGTGTGCTGAGACCACATTACACGAGCCTCAGTCCCACACGGCGAGCGGATGAGATGGGTTACAAAGAGATGGCCCGATCTTGGCGTGATCGTGGCGATATGAGATAAATGGGCCTTGCATTCGTGAACACCCGTGGTTCACCCGAGATCGGATAGTTTGAGGCTACGGACTTTCGAGTTGTAGCCCGCGAGTTTTATGGGTCGAGGCACGAGGATGATCCGCAGAGTTCATCCGGCGATTCTGGGTCATGAGTGATCGAGCTTGGAGACCAAGTCGGTGGTCTTAGGTTCGCATCGTGCGTGATACCGCTATGATCGTTTGATTCGTGGGAGCCGTCTCGGGGGTGAGCATGCGCTCAGCAGTATGGGACGAGTTCTCGCAGGCATTCTCACTCACTTCTTGCCTCCGGATGAGGAGGGCGCCGGCCGGCGTTTATGATCTTTGAGCAGGCGTGCGATTCGAGTACAACGTGGAGTTTTACTCGTTGGCTCGGTATGTCCCCGCTTTGGTGGCAACCATGGAGGATAGAGTGCACCGCCACGCCACCGGCTAGATGATTACTTGACGAGGCTTGTTGGTGTAGCTTTTCACCGGCATGGACATTGCCCGCATGCAGCTCATGCACTAGGACGTGAGGCACGGAGGTCGACGGAATGACACGGGACAGAAGAGGCGACAGCGGGGTCTTTGGCGACTTTCGAGGCGGACCGCCTCGGCAAGCTAGTTATGTACCCCGCCAATCAGTGGTCCTCCACCGTCTTGAGGAGCGGTCGGGGGCTCAGGTTGATTTCGGGAGAGCAGGGGTGTTAGCCAGCTGAAGCCACCCCTACCTCGTTGTGACCGTTGTGGTAGGCTCCATTGTGGGGAGTGTCGTGCTAATTTGGGATTTTGTTTTACATGCGGCCAGCAAGGCCATTTTGCGAGAAATTGTCCGACCAGTGGTAGCGCGGATGTAAAGACTCGGCCTTCAGGATCTATGGCTAGTTCATCACCTTCTACAGCTATGCGCCCTGCAGGGCAGGCCTATGATTAGAGTGAAGCGGTTGATACAGGTATATTCTTACCCCTCTAGAGACTGGTATGCGTTGTTGATATAATGATGTGCTATGTATTATGTTCAGATAGCATTATGTTAAATTGTGATTTAGAGGCCTGGTTAGAAAAAGGGTAAGTCTGGGGACGAGACAATTGTGAGCCTTAGAATTTATAACAGTTAGGACCTTGAATGCAAGGCCGTCTTGAGTGGGTGATTTTACGGGTAGCATTTGTCGAAATACTGGAAATGCGTGAAAAATATTGTGAGATAATTGCATGAGGGGTATGAGATGTAAGTGGTAGCTTTCATGACGTAAATTAGTAGGATTGTTCCGGATCGGGGAACAAGAGTTTGGCGCGTTTAAGGATCGGGTCGAGGGCCATTTGCGGGTCAACCCGCAGCCCAGTTTGAGGTGGGGTCAGTTCGAGGTGGTCCCGCCAGGTGGTAGGGTCACGAGGGCGCTAGGCCCAGGTTTAGGTAACCATCGTGCGAAGTTCAGATCGCTCGACCAAAATCGGACCGAAAAGTGAAGTAGGAGATGGCCTTGTGGGAATTGCAACTAGTGAGATGACCAAGTTTGAGGTAATGACTCAAGGTTTTGGACCGAGCGATGGCGAAGTGTGGTACGATATCGAAAGAGTTCGTGTTCGAGAAGTGTACAGCAAGGAAAGAAGTGAACGTGTGCTAAGAGATGGAAGTGATCATTTTTGTGAAGTGAAGGTGCGAAGGAAGCATCCTTTGGACCAGGAGCGAGAATTGGTGTGGTTTTTACATCGTCGAGGTGATTCCTCGTTGGCGTGGATTTGAGTTTTGCACATGTTATATTCTCGCCATTGGTGGCATGATCGGTTTTGTAAGTATAGTAGTGGAGACTATACCAACGCAAGTCGTTTGGAGACTTAGAAGGAACATTCGACTAATGTTTCAAGGAAGAATGTTATACCAGTAGTTCGGTATGTATGTGAGGACGACGTGCGAGAATACGATGTAAATATTGGAAAGAAAGAAAGATGTGATTTTTCGGAAAAGTTTCCGTTTTGTGAAGGAAAAAGGTTCGTTGATGGAATTGATTCCCAGATTTGGTATTTGGGCTTGAATTATATTAGAATTATGAGATTTTATTTTCGGAAATGGTCACGTGGGGCCCACGGGAGAAATTTACGGTTTTGTGGGGCCCGCTTTGTTTTTGAGATTTTGGCCATTATGGATATTTTCGGAAGATTAAATGTTTTGGACCAATAGGAGGGCGACACGTGTCACCCCTAGGTGGGCTAAGTTTGCCGAAATTCTCGACAAGTGGCGACAGTGGCAAGTCTTGCTAGATATTTTAGTTGGACAAGTGGCTTGGGGCCACACACTTGTCCCCAATCTCAACCACACACTTGCCTTCATCCTAGCCCTTGGTTGTCCTATATATGCACCCTTTGTTGATGAAATCTTGCACACTTAGATGTTGGAAGACTTGAGAAATATTTCATCTCCCTCCCTCCCTCACATGCTCTCGTCGAACCCCTCCCTCTCTAACCTAAATTTGTCCAACAATTCCTAAACTCTTAAGTGTTCTTCCCTAGTGTATTAGGAAGACTATTAACCAAAAGTTGGAAAAGATTTCACCCCCCTAGCCCTTTTCCATGCCTTGGCCGAGAGCTCGAACAAGAACCTCGTGTTCTTCACTTTTTGGAGTTGGTTCTTGAAGAGAAGTTGGTTAGGAGCTTCTATGGGTTGCTTGTAGCGGATTGGAACGTAAAGATTTGGAGCTAAGACTTGCTTGGAGCGACTTTAAGAACTTGGATATTTTTTGGGCTAATTGAGGTAGTGAAGCTTAAACCTCTTTGTGATTTGGTCAATATACATATATTATAAGTATATTATGAATATATAATATATGGAGTAAAGTTTGGAAGAGTTGGATCTTGTTAACTTGTTAAAAGAAGGATTGGCCGCTTGCCATTAAAATGGTAAAACGTATCTTACTTGTGAAGAAGTAATTAACAAAGTAACTATAACTTATATTAAGAATGGAAATATAAGTTGATGACTAATGAATAATTGGATAAGTAAAATGGACAAAGTTGGCCAGGACCCCAACTTAAGGATTTTACTTTGGTATTTACTTTGGATGCATTTACATTTCATAAGGGAAGATTTTTCAATCGCGTTCGCTTGGGCGTGTGATCCCCTTTTTAATTATTGTATTGTTATGAAGGCGTGATAGTAAACGCGTTACGGTTGGGCGCGTAATCCCTTCTTTTACTTATTATTGTTATTATGGGCGTGATAGTAAACCGCTTACCGTTTGGGCGTGTAATCCCCTTCTTTATGTTGTTTAATTATTACGCCTTATATATATATGGTATATATATTACGGTTATTCTGCCTTGGAGAAAGATGGAAAAGTGAGTAAAGCGGGAAGTGTACGAATTTTCCGTAGAATTAGAGGGCTTTTATTGATATAAGTCTTCAATGGTGAGTAAGGTTTGATAGAAGTACTATGACCATTTTAGGAGTGGATTACGCGTGTGGCGTGATCTACTTGGCTTAGGAGTCGACGGGTTGAAGTACTTGGAGCGCTTTGCTATTTGTCGATAATCGTCGCGAGGTATGTGAACCTCTTCCTATCCTTACGAGCATGATGTTTTGTAAACTATGTAGTACGGTGAGCGTCATGTGCTAAAAAGTGGTTGGTTCAAACATAGGGGTGTTATAATAGCTTTATGGGAAGTTAGTTATAACGACTACATGTGGTAAAAGAATGGTGTATTGATTGTAGGAGTTAAGAGACTTGATCTTGAAAGATAAGAGACTTAACTTATTTGACTTGTTATGTAACATTTTGTTATAAATGTTGTAAAACCTCATTCGCGAGTAATGAGTACTTGATTTTAAAGAATAATGTTTTTCTTGATTTGGAAATGAGAATAAGTATCGAACAAACCACAGCGCTAATAAAGGAAATGTATTGACCAATCAAGTATTATTAAAACATGAGAAACCTCCATCGCATAGAAGCTAAGATGAGACAAAATGATATTACATTTCCTAGATCATGGCTGCTGTTATAAGATTGATATAAACAAGAATAACCTACTCACATATAAGGTATATGTTTCTCAAATTGTTTTAAAGGAGAATTACTTTATTAAGTGATTAATACTATGAACTACAAAACCTTTCGAAAATGAGAAACTTGAGTAATTGAAATTAGGCAAACTTGAACGTTTGGAAAAATAATGTTGTTACTTGGTTTCTATAAAGGGAAGTATTTTGGTCTACTTAAAAAGATAGTCACTCTATTTTTATACTGTGGGTATTGTGTGACTTTTTGTGGAAGAAACGGATCCTTTGATAAGAATTAATGTATGTAGTACTTTGGGGTTAAAAACCGGATTTGTGGTAATAAAATATAAGTCTATGATTTTGTCGAACTTGCCTATGCTGTTGTGATAGCCTTTGTTGTGCAAGTGTTGTATTTAAATATTCCGCGTCTCTCGTTGGAGAAGTAGGTTATCGGTTGATTGATGGACATATCGACACGATGGGTGGCCCACGAGTACGCTTCCTTTGTCGTTCGCTTTTGGACCTCTTACGCGATGGGTGGCGGTATGCTTCCATTGAGAGTTATCTTGTTATCGGCAGACATACCGACACGATGGGTGGCCCAGTATGCTTCCATTCTCGATGGTTATCTTGTTATTTCCTTTTGGACATCTTGACGCGATGGTGGCACGGGTATGCTTCCGTTAAGTGTTATCTTGTTATTTCCTTTTGGACATACCGACACGATGGGTGGCCCTTGCGGTATGCTTCCGTGAGTGTTATCTTGTTATTCGCTTTGGACATACCGACACGATGGGTACTTGGGTATCTTCCAGTGGGATAGTTCCATGGCCATGCTTCCGAGGTGAGATGGGCGTGCGACCAGTGCGCGAGTTAAATTCGGGTTATATTTGAGTGATGACTTGAGCGTGAGTCCACGACAGCGGATCTTTTATGTTGTAAATGTAGTTTTGTTATCATACATGTCTCTGTTTTATATAGTTTATGATTTCATTTACTGATATTTCGATTCACATACTTGGTACACAGTGTACCGACCTCCTTGGGCCGCGTTCATTGCAGTAGAAGTACACAGTGTTAGTCCACGCCATGGATCACGTTGTTGGGAAGCTCCGTTTCTGGAGGCTTATCTTTTGGTATGTTACCACAGTGCAGAGGTTCTTATGCATTCAGGGTATGGCGCCCTGTCCGTCATAGTCATTGTCACTTCTTAGAGGTCTGTAGTATTGTTGTGGGCAGAGTTTGTAAAAAGGATAAGCTTGGGTTTTATGTATATATCTGCAACTATTATTTTGGTTGCTTTATTTTATTTATCATGTCTCTTGTTTCATGTTTATGTTTTATTTCCTGATTTTCTCGATGTTGTATCACTAGGGTGCGGAGTAAGGCACCGATCGCGGCAGGTTCGTCGTGACAAAAGTGGTATCGAGCAGTTGTCCTCGGAAAGTGTCTGGCCGTATCTAGTAGAGTTCGATTATCGATGTATTGTGCACCACATCTATGTCGAGAGGCTACAGATATTTAGTGATTGGTTTCCATTCTTCTCATTACGAGATCGTGCCTTAGAAATGTGTTGTAAGTTGGACTCCTGACGTATTCTTATGTGCGATTATGCCTCGCGCAAGCAGCAACCAGAGCGAGAGCGAGGAGGCGCTGGGAGTCATAGTGAGATCTGGAAATACGAGGCGCGAGCCCGTCGATGAGATTGTGCTTCCCGAATGGCGAGTTTTGCGGCGCCGCCAGCCCAGCGAGATTTAGAGCGCGGCGATGATTCTGCTGAGACCTGATACACGAGCCTCGAGTCCACCTGAGCAGATGAGATGGATTTACAAAGAGATGGCGCCATCGGCGGGATCGTGGCAGAAGAGATATGGGCCAGACGATTATAACACGTGGTTCACGAATCGGATAGTTTGAGGCTACGGGACTTACGAGTTAGCGCGAGTTTTATGGGTGAGGCACGAGGATGATCCGCGAGTTCATCCGGCGATACGGTCGTGAGAGTGATCAAGGCCGGAGACCGAGTCGGTGGTCTTAGGTTCGCATCGTTGCGTGATCTGCCGATCGGTTTGATTCGTGGGAGGCGTCGGGGTGAGCATGCGCTTCGCAGTATGGGGCGAGTTCTCGAGGCATTCACTCACTTCTTGCCTCGCGGATGAGGAGGGCGCGTAAACAGTTTATGATGCCGAGAGTAGAGGGCGTCGGTTGGAGTACGTGGAGTTTGACTCGTTGGCTCGGTAAGTCTATGATTTTGTCGAACTTGCCTATGCTGTTGTGATAGCCTTTGTTGTGCAAGTGTTGTATTTCTGTTGCTGGCGTCTCGTTGGAGTAGGTTATACGGTTGATTGATGGACATGCGACGATGGGTGGCCGGTATGCTTCAGCTGTCGTTCGCTTTTGGACATACCGACGATGGGCGCCGGCACGTATGCTTCATTAGGAGTTATCTTGTTATCGGCTTGGACATCGACACGATGGGTACGCGAGTATGCTTCGTTCGATGGTTATCTTGTTATTCTTTGGACATACCGACACGATGGGCCCACGGGTATGCCATTAGGAGAGTTATCTTGTTATCGGCGGACATACCGACGATGGTGGCCCACGAGTATGCTTCCATTCTGATGGTTATCTTGTTATTTCCTTTAGACATCTTCACGATGGGCGCCAGCGGGTATGCTTCCGTTAAGTGTTATCTTGTTATTTCCTTTTGACATCGACGATGGTGGCCAGGTATGCTTCCGTTAAGTGTTATCTTGTTATTCGCTTTGGACATGCGACACGATGTGTCACGACGGTCAGGGCCGTGTTGTGCCTTACGGGCACCCAAGTAGTCATACATCGAGAAAATCGTGAATATAAACAACCAAGATATGAACGGTATAAATAAGACACGCTGTTTAAGGAAAAGTTGTCTTTCTAAGCATAATATGTATATAAATACCAAATGACGATTACATCCGACACCTGGCAGTCTAGACACTGCAGAGTTTAAAACAATGATAGCGGGACGGGGCCCGCCATACCCAATGCAAATATCTACAAATCGTAGGACCGTACCAAATGCTAAGCCTCAGGAAACGGAGCTTTTCCAACGAAACGTGATCCTAAGAACGAGGATCAACGTAGAAGTACCTTTACTCATGCGGCATGAACGCAATCTCGGGCGAGAGTCGATCTAACAGTACCAAGTATGTGCGAAAATCACGTAAATGAAATCATAGTAGTCATATACTTGCGGAGATATGTATGATAACCAAAACTACAGTTCACGATAAATAGCGGTCATGCCAAGTCGGACTCACGCCTCAAAGTCATCATAAGCCGTGCGGGGTGAAATGCGAGCATAGCCAGGCTACTAAAACCGATGCAAACAAGGTCGTAAAGCGTATCATGAGATGCATGCACTCGTCGCATGATCAAAGCGGCCACTCGCTCGATATCTAATGTGCGCGTCCCAGCCAGAACTTCGTAGCTCACTGGGCCACTCCAATGGCGCGTGAGTATTCCGCATCGGTAGCTACTCCGGCGGCCTGGACTCGCCGTCCGCGTAGCGCAAAGAGCCGCGCTGACCACGGGCGCGATACTAACACGGAACTCCGTAGTTCGCATAGGCCATCTGGACTGCATAAGGTATTCTCGAATCATAGGTCACTAGACACTTTGAGTCTACCGCGTGGAGGAAGCTTAACCCGGAATCGTAGTGATATAATATCAACATAATAGCTTATCGTTAAACAACCTAAGCCTGACAAGGAAAACCCCTTTACACAAACATCACAAGATACTAACTCACGTAGCATCCTAACATGTTTACTTATCAAGTCAACAAGAAAGTATTACAAGACTATCACAAATCAATACAATCAAGTTATTCACAAGGTACTTTCTACATTATGCTAACAAGTTCGGGTTTTGCCCCAAACTTCATGTATTACTCTTTAAAAGATCGTTTCTTTCACAAAAGTCACACAATACAAGTAGTATATAAAAAATAGAGTGATTATCTTTTGAAGTAAATCAGACTTCTCTTTGTAAAATCAAGTAACAACATTCTTTCCCAACGCTTCAGTTTGCCTAATTTCAATTACTCAAGTTTCTCATTTGAAGGTTTCAGAGTTCATAGTTTTAATCCTTTAAAACAATTTGAGAACCATATACCTTATGTGTGAGTAGGTTATTATTGTTCATAACAATCTTATTACTGACCATGATCTAGGAAATGTAATATCATTTTGTCTCATCTTAGCTCTGTGCGGATGGAAGTTCTAGGTTTTAATAATACTTTATTAGTCAAACATTTCCACTATTAAGCTTTGTGGTTGTTCGACATTCATTCGATCGGTAAAACATCATTCCTTTGAAAACCAAAATACTATTTACTCACGAATGAGGTTTCACACTTTTAACAAAATTCATATTAGTATAATTAAGTCAAGTCTCTTATTTTCTTAAATCAATAAATCATTCTTTTTTATCACTCTTAGCCGTTATACCTAACTTCTCATAAAGCTAGTATAACTCTTGGCTTTTAAAACCAAGTGTTACTCTTAAAAAGGTTCCTTAATTCTTTTGAACTACTTGATTCTTTTTATTCAGCTTAAGTCAAAAGACATTGCCGTACTTATTATTCGGGCTTAAGTCAGAAGACGTCGTACTATTATTAAAGCTTAAGTCAGAAGACATTCTTAGTCTTATTATTCGATTAACACGTCGTCTAAATACTATATACATATTCTTTAAAATATCATGCTCGAGAGGATAGGAAGAATCACATACCGGCTAATGAAATCCACCGCCAAGTTGAATATTTCGCGAAGAATCGACCAATTTATAATAGTCGACACGCGTCTATCAGCGCTGAACTATTCATGTGATTCTAAGCGAGAGGGTTCGTTATTCTATGGACATTTGGGCAGCACTTTACCTACAGGTGAGCTACTCGAGTCTGTGAAAACATTCTAAGTAAGTACGATTTGATTATTCTTCTTTAAACCCCTTGTGATAACAGTTCAATTTATTCGTAATATTCTTCTAAGTATTTAATACTTATTCTTATACTACTACAAGATGTATTCTCTAATACAAAGAGGGTTAGGATTATTTACCTCGGTAAGCCCAATAATATCCTAGATAAAAGTCGATCCTGAGCAGCTTAGCTCCTAAGTTATGCGCTTCATAGCTCGAAAACCTTAGAAGTTCTTCACAACTACTAAGTACTAAGGATTTGGGCTAGGGTATTTTGGGCATTATAACAATACTAGAGGCAACTTTTCTACCAAGGGGGGGTAGATTTCGGCTAGGCTAGGGGTAGCCTCGCTAAGCTTCTCCAAAGGGGAGGTGTTTGGGTGAAAAGGCAAGGGAGAGGGAAGGATTTTAGACTTGGAAGGCTTTGTGGATGAAGAACTCTTCATCGAGAGGGTATTTATAGGTCAAGGGATGGCCAACCAATGGCCAAGATTATGCCAAGTGCAAGGCAAGTGTAAGGCCAAGATTTGGGCAAGTGTACCTAGCCAACTTGCACGAAATATCCTACCAACTACTTGACAAAGTTGGCGCTCAATCGGCTAATCGCCCGTCCATCAATGGAGGTGACAGTGTGCCCTCCGTTGGTCCAAAATGTTTCGTTTCTGGAAAAATCCATAAAATTAGAAATGACATGGCCGGAATTTACCTACGCGAGTTTAGTAAAGCGTTTAGTCAAAAAGCGACTGTCGGGTGTTGTGCCTGGTGAAATTCGCCAGCCACCTAGGGGTGACACGTGTCGCCCTCCTACTCAATCCAAATATTTCATCTTAGAAAATATCCTCAATGGCCAAAATCTAAAACAAAGTGGGCCCTACAAAGTAAATTTCTCAGTGGGCCCAGTGACCATTAGAAAATAAAATTCCATAATTCTCTAATATTCCAAGAAGTCCGAATACCAAATGCGGGAATCCAATTCCATTAACGAACCTTTTTCCTTCACAAAGCAGGAAACTTTTCCGTGGAAAAATCACCTCTTTCTTCCTTTCCAATTTCAATGTCGTATTCTCGTACGTACATCCTCGCATACATACCCTGGAACTACGGGGTATAACACGATGGGTGGCCCACGGGTATGCTTCCATTGGGATGGTTCCATGGCCATGCTTATACCGAGGTGAGATCGGCGGCACGCGTTGTGCGAGTTAAATTCGGGTTATATTTGAGTGATGACTTGAGGCGTGAGTCCACGACCAGCGTGGCTTTTATGTTTATGTTGTAGTTTTGTTATCATACATGTCTCACTGTTTTATATGGCATTATGATTTCATTTCTGATATTTTGATTTCACATACTTGGTTGTTATGACCTCCTTGAGGCTACGTTCATCTGTGGTAGAAGTACACCGGTGTTGGTCCTCGCTCATAGGATCACCTGATTCAGCGTTGGGAAGCTCGCTTTCTTGGAGGCTTATCTTTTGGTATGTTACCACCAGTGCAGGGATTCTTGTACATTCGGGGTATGGCGGGACCTGTCCGTCATAGTCATTGTCACTTCTTAAGTCATGTAATCTTTTGTTGTGGCGTAGTTTGTAAAAGGATAAGCTGTTCGGTTTTATGTATATATCTGAGGCTATTTTTGGTTGGCTGTTTTATTTATCATGTCTCTTGTTTCATGTTTATGTTTTATTTGATTTTCTACGATGTTGTATCACTAGTGCCGGGTAGGCACGATCACGGGCAGTTCGGTCGTGACATATTCTTTGGTGCTTTATATCATATTGCCGCGATGAGGAAGGTATTCCACGGCATGATTGATGTTGTGGGCGTGAGACCCGTTGTTATATTGAGTGATGACTTTGAGGCGTGAGTCACGACTTGACATGGCCTTATTTATGGTAGTTTGGTTATCATACATGTCTCGCTTTATATAGACTACTATGATTTCATTTACGGTATTTTTAGTTCGCGTACAATTACTGTTATGCCCGACCTCGCCCGAGGCTGCGTTCATCTGCGCAGTTGAGGATGCACCGATCGTTGATCCTAGCTCGTGGTCACGATTGACGTTTGGAAACTCGTTTCTCGGAGAGCCGCCAGTGGTATAGTCACGCAGTCGAGTAGGTGCTTACATTCGGGGTATGGCGGGGCCTCGTCCCGCATTGTTGTCATGTCACTCTTAGAGGTCTCAGAGTAATCTTGTTGTAGGCGAGTTGTAATGGGATGTATTCGGTTTAAGTTGATTTATATATATGCAGAAGGGCAAGTTTCTCTGACATCGTTTACACTTTTTGTTATTTCGTGTCTTGTTTTATGTTCCGTGATTACTACGATGTATGTCGTCTAGGTGCGGGTAAGGCACGATCCGCGGGCCGGTTGGTCGTGACATGAACCAGTGCAGTTCTCGGCTAGCTGCGTCCATTTATCGCCAGTCGCCTGACCCGCAAAAATCGCCGACTCGTAACCCATCTCATGCTCTGATCGTGGGGCGGAGGCTCAGAATGCTTGGTCTCTGTGACCTGCGCATTTGCTTCTCGCGACTCACCTGCGCCTTGCCGCCAGGCGGGTTGCTGGCGGAGGCATAGCGGGAAAAAGCGAAATCGTCAGAGGGTCCAACTTATCACGGCTCTAAGGCACGATCTCGGAATGAGAAGAATGGAAACCAATCCTAAATGTCTGCGACCTCGATTATAGATGTGGTGCACAATACATCGATAATGAAGACTACTAGACGGTCTGCGGACACTTTCAGAGACTAGCGCTCGATACCACTTTTGTCGCGACGAACGGGCCGTGATGGTGCCTTACCGGCACCTAGTGATACAACATCGAGAGAAAAACCGGTGAAATAAAAACTTAAACATACAATTAGATATGGATCAAGATAAGAAAATGGAAGCCAACCAAGCGGTTGCCTTTGGCATATATATATATCGACCTTTGAGCGATTACAATCCTTACAGCCACCAGCAACTGCTACAGACCTAAGATTTTTACAACTATGACGGGGCGGGGCCCCCGTACGTGAATGTACAAGAACCCGGACTGGTAACATACCAAAAGATAAGCCTCCGAAGAGCGGGCTTCCAATGCGTTGAATGTGATCATAAGTGGGACCGAAGCGGTAGATGTACCTCTACTGCGGCGTGAGCGGCCAGAAGGAGGTCGATCTGGTACCAAGTATGTGAAATTGAAATTGCGAAAATGAAATCATAATAGTCTATATAAGCGGGAGACGTGTATGATAGCGAACTACGAGTACCTGACATATAAGCGGTCATATCAAGTCGGGGACTCGCCTCGAATCATCACCGTGCGTGGAATTCCTTCCTCAGCTGTATTGATCACATGATATAACAACACGCGAGTATACATGAACACGGATCCCATGTGTCGTAAAACCGATGCGGGCAGTATAACTAGATCCGATTGTACGGCAATGCGTACAACCATATCATGAAGTGACCGTGGCAAGTCATAGCCTCGCGCGACTCTGCTGCGCGTGGCGGCGGGGCCGTCGAAATCGCGCCAGATCCTGGCCAACCGTAAATAAGCTCCATCCAAACACCGACTCGCGAAGCCGACGTGGCAAGTGCTGTACTCGCGGCTCCTCACTGCGCCACGTGGCGGCGGGGCAGTGAATCGGCTAGCCCGGATCCTGACCGTAAGTCACGATGCCGCGCGAAAGGCGACGTGGCAAGTGCGATAACCTATACGAGATCCACTGCGTCCGCGTGGTAGCGGGGCGAAATAAGCGGCTATGCACTCGATCCTGGCAAGTAAGTCACGATGCCGCCATAAATAACCATAATGGTCACATGTCCACATAATCCATCATCGGTGTAGACATGCCCATGTAACAATGATAATGGAAGCATACCGTGGAATCTTGATCGCGCGATGCGATCAAGTAAGTTCTCAACAAGTCAACCGAGCACATTATGCCGTATTTCAGTATGCGTGGGGAATACGTCTGGAAACCTTAAAGTTTAGGCACTAGACGTTTTTTTGGGCACAACTCACAAAACGAATAGTTTTCCGACGAAACGTTTCCACAGCTTTAGGCCAATTTTGTCAAGTAGTTGGTAGGATATTTTGTGTGCAAGTTGGCTAGGTACACTTGCCCTAATCTTGACCTTACACTTGCCTAGCACTTGGCTAAATCTTGGCCATTGGTTGGCCATGTCTTGACCTATAAATACCCCCTTAGGATGAAGAGTTCTTCATCCACAAATTCTTTTCCAAGTCTTGAAAATCCTTCTCCTCTCCCTTAAGCCTTTTCGTCCAAACACCTCCCCCCCCCCTTGAGACGCTTAGCCAGAAGTAATCCCCTAGCCTGGAAATCTACCCCACTCCTTGGTAGAAAAGTTGCCTTCTAGTATTGTTATAATGCCCAAAATACCTAGCCCAAATCCCTTAGTCCTTAGTAGAAGTTGTGAAGAACTTCTAAGGTTTTCTTGGACTCTAGGGCGTACAACTTAGGAGCTAAACCTTGCTCAGCGCGACTTTATCTAGGATATTATTGGGCTTACCGAGGTAATAAACTTGTCCTTCTTTTGTAATTAGAGAATACATACCGTAGAAGTATAGAAATAAGTATAAATACTTAGAAGAATATTCTGAGAATAGAATCGAGTATTATCACGTTAGAAGGGTTTAAAGAAGAATAATTGAACTATACTTACTTAGAATTTGTTTTCACGGTAGACTTGAGTAGCTTCGCGGGTAGGAAGTCTTTAGATTTTCCGTAGGATATGAACCCTTAGACTTTGAAGCGTTTCTGAGTAGTGCGAGCGTTGATAGGCGTGTCGACTATTATATTTGATTCTCTGCGCGACATATTCAACTTGGCGAATTGGATTTGTAGAAGGTATGTGATTCTTCCTAAAGCATGATATTTTAAAATATATATGTAATGCGGTGAGCGATACATGTGTTAAGCGAATAATAACTACAGCGATGTCTTTTGACTTAAGCTTTGAATAATACTACAATGTCTTGCGACTTAAGCTTTGAATAATAAGGATCTTAAAACATTTCAAAAGAATATTGAATCATTTTCTTACGAAGAGAACTAATTGGTTTTTAAACATCAAGCTTAAGAGTTATACTGGCTTTATGGGAAGTTAGGTATAACGACTTAAGAATGATAAAAGGAACGATTTACTTATGTGTTTATAACGTGACTTATATTGATTTATGAAAGAATAATAAAATGGTTTGATAAGTAGACGTGATATGATCTTTATGTGTGGTAGTGACTTTAACATTTGTATAAGAGGGTATTCTTGTTGTGCTTATGTGGTTTAACGATAAGTTGTTATGTTGGTATTATATCACTCGCCTCTTGACATATTCTGGGGTTAAAGCGCCCTCCGATGAGGCTAAACTTCGAGCGATGCAGGACGTGATTCGAGAATACCTCAATGCGGGTCGGGGACCTGTGCGGAGCTACGAGTTCGAGGTTAGTGTGCGGGGTTATACCTCATGCGATTACATGTGGCCATGCGGACTACGAGTCGGGGCGATGCAGGAGTAGCTACGCCGATGCGGGGTTATATACCTGCGGGCTACGTGAGTGGCCTATGCGGACTACTGAGAGTCGAGATTAGGCTTGCATGGTGATACTACGAGCTATTGGCCTGCTTCGATCATTCGCGACCTAGAAAAGACACATTCTGTTTACCTATTGTTGCTCTTGTTTGTGATGTGGCACTATATGCGGTTTCATGATTGTTTCATACGTATTTGTAAAGTAGTTTTAAAATGATATGATTTCATTTAAGTACTTTCTGATTTCACATACTTAGTACTGTTATCTTGACCTCCTTGAAGCTGCGTTAAATGCGCGGTAGAGCGGCGGTGCTAGATCAGCATAGGATCTGCTTTGCATTAGTGTCGGGAGCTCCGTGCTTCAAGGAGAGCTCTGCTTTTGGTATGATCTCCTGTGTTGTAGATGGTTTGTACATTCGGGGTATGGCGAACTAATCGCTTGTAGTTATTACTTCCTTAGAAGTGCGTAGTCTATTATCTGATTGGGATATAGCGCAAAACTTAGGTTATTTATATATATATCTAGAAAAGGCAGCTTTTCATCAGATAAGCGTGTCTCATTTACAAGCTGTTTCATATCTTGTTTTATATTTCGTGATTTTCTACGATGTATGGCGCGGGTGCGAGTAGGCACGATCCTGAGCCGAGGCAGTGCGTGACAAAAGTGATATCGAGCGATTAATCCTCGGAAAGTGTCTGAGCCAGTATCTAGTAGAGTCGATTATCGGTGTGTTGTGCACCACATGATAATCGAGCTATGGATATTTAGGATTAGTTTCCATTCTTACTCATTACGAATCGTGCCTTGAAGCGTGTTATAAGTCGGACCGCTTCTAACGTATTCGCTTTTTACATCACGTGATTATGCCTCGTAAAGCACGGGCCCGAAGAGCGGCCGTAGAGGGCTAGTGGGACACCTAAGTCACGAGGCACCGGGCGATCTATACGAGGCGGGTTCAGCCGCCTTGCCAGACGGGAGGTTTAGAAGCGCGGCGGTGATGGTAGAACGCTGATACCTACGCCGGTCCAGCGGCTGGAAAGGCGAGATGAAATGGGTTACAAGAGAGATGGCCGATTCTTTGGCGGGATCGTGGCGAACATGAGGCAGTGGATCACGGCGATTCGATCGGCCCGTCGTGCGTGGATTCACGAAGCGAAGTTTGAGCTACGAGACCTGCAAAGTTAGCCGCGAGTTTCTGGTCGTGGCGGAGGATGATCGCGAGAGTTCATGTCGCTCTGAGGATTTTGAGTGATCGGGCGTCGGAGCGAGTCGTGATCTTTGGTTCCACGTAAATGCGTGATACGCGATCGATTGGTTTGGTCGTAGGAGTTATCGGGAGAGCAGCGTCCCAGTACTTAGGATGAGTTCTGAAACTTTCTCGCTCACTTCTTGCCTCACGCGGATGAGGAGGCGCGGTGATAGATTTTTGCCCGAGGCGAGAGGGCGCCTTATCGAAGTACAATGTCGAGTTTGATTCATTGGCTCGATATGTCGGCGTTGGTATGAATATGGAGGATAGGGTGCAAGCTACGTCAGGGCTAGATGATTATATGGCGGAGTGGTATGCGGGTGTTTCTCGCTTGACCAGTGAGTATGGACGTGCACCACATCGAGGCTCAATGCTCTTGGATGC